>JABTXL010005037.1:25252128-25264818 GCA_025134845.1 Neodon shergylaensis
AGAGAGAGAGAGAGAGAGAGAGAGAGAGAGAGAGAGAGAGAGAGAGAAAGAGAGAGGAGATCATGAGGTGAGGGAGAAACCGGGGAACTAGGAAGGAACATGCTTGCTCTTTGATAACAACTGTGAAACCTAAGCCACCAACAATAATGTCTCTATGATCTCTCTGACCCGGTCTCCTCTCACTTGGCCCACTTCCTACAGGTACACTGACTTTCCAGGATCATCACACTAGAGACCAAATGGAGTGACAAACCATAGCTTAACCATGTCATAAGTTATGAAATACAGAATATAAAACAACCAGGAACAGCATCTATAGGGACAAAAAATGAACAGGCGGAAATACAACAGTCAAATTAGTAACTCTGAACAATAGACAATCAGTTGATGTTGTTCTATTATTTTATAAACCATCTAGGACAAGAATGAAATATCTTTCAAATAAAAAATTCAAGAGTTAAAAAAAAATACAAACTTCATTAGGCACACTTTCATCAAGGGATAATTAACAGGCAAGAAGAGACGTCCTGCCTTCTGGCCCACTGTTAAGGCCAAAGGTACCAGACAGTGTGGTTCTAGATGGGAAGGGGTCTTATAGACCTAGGTTCCTTGCCAAGGGTCTGAGATCTACTCACACCTTTCTCTTGGCAGACAAGCCTTCTGCCCTACCTTCTCTGTTTGAGCTGACAATGTCAATTTGGTTTCTAAGGTTTACTTGGTTCTCAGCATTCTCCATTCCTGCCCACCTCCTTACCCTCTTCCACCCTCGGCAGCCATCATGTTATTTAGTGAGCTGTAAAGCACCAAACAGAGAGTTATTTAGGGGAGTGCTTTGTAAATCAGATAATCTTTTGTGTTGTAAATAATAACCCCCTAATTTATCCGGTGAAGTAAATTAAGGCTTTTGCACGTCAGTTTCTTTAAGAAACTCGGGGATGGTGGGGTAAGATCTTAGGGGTTCCTTTGTCTTGTGTTAACTTGTCTGAGAATCCTTTTAAAACTAATCTTGGGTGTGCCTAAAAGAAGCTAACTGTGGGTGCTGCGAAAGAGATAACCACCATCCTAGAGGCTGGGATTCTGAAAGCAGCTCTGGAACTGCCTAGTGTTGAGAAGCTATAGAACCCGGGCAAGTTACTCTGCCTCCAGGCCAGTGGCTCCTTCTTTTCCTCAGAGGCAGGATGGGGGCCTCAGGAGTCATTTCCAAGTCCAGGAATCTGTGTTTCTAAATGGGGTGGGCTGGCCCCAATGCGAGGCTCTATCCTGAATTGCATAGAACTTTAGCAACATCCACCAGGGTCTTCTGGGTATAAATGTCATTCGCAGGTTAGCAGGGACAGTCCTTCTATGTCCCTCTACAGCAGTGGTTCCCAACCTCCTCATGCTGCGACCCTTTCAGGTGTTGTGGTGACCCCCCAACCATAAGATTATTTTTGTTGCTGCTGCATAGCTGTAATTTTGCAACTGTTATTAAGGGTAATATTTTTAGAGACAGGTTTGTCAAACAGCCGTGACCCAAAGGTTGAGAACCACTGCTTTACAGTCTCTGACCACACTATTTTCACTTCCAGATGCAATCTATTCCAGACATTAAGGATGTACCGAAGATGGCCTGGATAAAAGTTTTTCACTGTGTGACTTTTCAACGCCAGACCTTTGCTTCATGGCCTGCGGAGGTGCCAGCTATTTCTGTGGATACTATGTATAATTTATTAATCGGGAAAATGTTAAAGAATTTATGTAATTTAAAGGTAACAGATATTATTGTACATACTTGTATTTTGTAGTTTCTCCTGTAAATATGTATTTTTCATAATGTTTAATATTAAGCTTTATATAATTCTATTTTTCCACACTGAAGTGTTCATGACTTGTTCTGCATGAGCTGATTCACCCCTGTATGACAGGACCACTGGCCAAATGTGTGCAGAGAAGGCTGCAAGGACAATCCCTGGGGCTGGGTTGTTTGCCTGCCTTGATGCCCACTGGGTGAGCATAAGGCCGGCCTTGCCAAGCTGCTGCCTTATTAACAAAGCCTAGGGTCTAAAGACTCTGACGGTCAGAGAAAGAGTAGGACTGCAGCTACACCTTGGTGGTAAAGCATATGCCAAAAAATTCAAAATAAATTTAAAAACTGAAGGCTAGGCAGCCCCAAAGCGGAGCTGGGTGTGTGATCTAAACCGGAAGCTGTCGATAGGAATCTGTCCAGGGTTACAAGCCGTGGTCTGCTCAAGGACCGTGAAACTCGCAGTGACTGCAGGGCTGGGGACTCTGGTAGAGAAGGGCACTAACAGATGAGACGAATATACCTAACGATAGCAATACCAGCTGTCCATCTGACCGGAGCCTCCTGCATAAAGCAGGACGCGTCCCTGCAGCGTTCAGACTTGGTTTTCCTTTGGAAAGAGCTATGGTGGTAGGTCATGCCCCTGACCCAAGAAAGCATGATATACCAACATCTTCTTAAGTCTGCTGAAGCAGTGAGATTTTACCACACAACCTACCAATTTTATCTTTAAATCTGTGCCATATGTTGACTGTAAAAATTCCAGTGACTTAGAAAGTGGACATTGAGCAACTTAATACCCAGTTCCTAGATCTTTTCTGAGAAAAAAACCCAGAAAGAATTCTCATGGTTGCCTGAGTGAAAAGCCACATTTGTTGATCTCAGGGCTTCATTTGCAGAAACATCATGTTTCTCTTGAGCATATGTGGTTTTGCTACAAATCATCAACTCCCATAACAAAAATGGATATAATTGGCCTAACAATTGAAGATAGCTAACTATACCAAAAATCATTGCAAATTTAGCTTGTAAATATACTAGAATATTCCTAATTCCATAACTCCACACCCATCTGGAGATGTCTTTTGGGGTACCTGAAGTGTATAGAAATAGAGGAACAGTTCCTAAGGGTCCCTGTGAGCAGCAGTGAGGATTCAGTCTTCACAGTGCCTCTGTGTGCTGTGCCCTTGGGAAAATGACACCGTTAGGCTCTGATCCTGTATCCAGGGACTCATCAGACCTTCTGGACAGAAAAACGAGGAGATGTGTAAGCTTGGAGATGTGTAACTGAGGAGAAAATGGAGGTCAGACATGGTTTTGGTGTGGCGTCTGTTAGGGATCAGAGAGAAAGGAAAGTCGGGCTGAAGGGGCTGCTGGGAGGTAGCATGCTTGTGTGACCATCCAGAGCTCCCACCCTTTCCGCTCAAGCAAGGAAAACAAAACAGGGTTGTAAACCGATGTTGCTTGATGCATAGCAAGCTGGTAACCCGGAAAGAGACGTTCGTTTCAGCTTTTTGGTCACTGAGAAAAGTCCCACCCAGCAAGTGTCTGGAACCTCTTCGGTGCTGTTCCAAAACCTGTTTCCTTGTCAGCAAAGAGAACGTACAACAGTGAGATGAGCATTGTAACTGTGTTGACTGGAACTTAGAAGAGGGCCCAGGCGAGGAGACGAGGGCACAGTGGTCACCTTCCATAAGGTGCCTGCTGGCAAGGGCTGAGGCCGTTTCAATCTCAAGCCACTAGACATGGAAGAGAAAGTAATTAAAATTGCATGAACCAAGCATTAGAACCACAAAACACCTGCACACCTGTGACCATAAATGACACCCCTACCCTCAAAGCATTTGGGGGAGAATCAGAATACAGAAATGAATCCAGCCACCCAACCAGGGAAAATCATACATTCTTGTCGCCTATTCCGGGAAGCTCTGATTCCTCATTCTCAAGACTAGTTTAACCCCCCCCCCCACACACACACACCTAGCAACAAACATTTTGCTATGCAGTCTCTCTCTCCGGAAGATGAAATACAAATCCAGTTGATCTGTTCATCGACTGTAGCAGTATGGGCCAGAACGGAAATGTAGCTACTGGTAAATTAGTATTTTGCCTGGCGTATGAGAGGTCCTGGGTTTAATCTCAGGTATCACAAAAATAAGAAAGGAGAGGAAAGAAAAGGTTTCTTTGCCGTTCGCTCCATGGGATGCATCTCCCCTTAATTGCATCGTGTGGCTGTGTTTCCGAAAACATTCCACTTCCTGCCTTGGTGGGCATCCTGTCTGCACCTGAGGGTGGCTCTTTAATCAGCGAGGCTTCAAAGCCCTTCAAGGCTATCAAATCTTGAGAGAGTCTGTTCTGCATCCTAATAATTATTTACCCAGGTTCCTTATAATTAACTCCTTTAATCTCTTCGCATTAAATCAATTTTACATCATCAATCTGCTTTTCTCTGGAAAGCTGCCAACTCTTCAGATTTTCAGAGCTGCATCTCCCTCTCTGGGCTTGCAAGTGTTCATCCCGAGGAAGTTTCCACCCATCAGTGGCCAAGTTCCACTTCTCCTCTGCTTGCCCCTTCTTCCTATCGAAGAGCACCTGTGCCAGTGGGATGGTATTTTATCGTCTGTTCATCTCATCGTCTTTCATTCATTGCTAACATTTCATAAGCTCAACATTATAGAAGAGTGATTAAGACTTAATTTTTTCAACATTAAAATGGCAACAATACAGCGATTCGGGGTCAGTTATATTTAGGAGGCTCTGTAATTAATTTTGTTATTACCTCTTGGAAGAAGGCCCAAAATTGATAGGAGGAAATAATATCAAATGATTTAACAGATGTCCAGCAACACAAAAATAGGGCTCGCATGTTCTACTTCGCACTGCTTCTCTTATCTTCACTTTCTGCTCCCTTTGCAAAAAAAAATAATAATAAATCCCAAAATGATCTGCCATATACTAAATTCTTGCTCAGTTAGTTTATGGGCATTTTGGAAGATTGAATCCTTGAAGCTACTAGCTCTATATATTTGCCTTCAAGTCCAAGTCCCAGTCATGGAACACACTAGAATTTTTGTTCATACAAAGCTGCCCAGACCAAAGCTGACCATGCAACAATAACAAGTAATTAGCTGCTTGGTTATAGAAACAGTTCAGAGGTCTTCCAAGTTCTGTTTAACTGGAAACAAATGGCTATAATCGGCCAGACAAGAGTGGTAAGAAGACGTGAGCAGTCCCAGCTCACCAGCTCTTGTGCCCGAGGAGTCGACAGAGAAATAGCACGCCTGCTTGAGTGAGTGCCCCGTTACCATTCCAAAGATGTTTAATCCGATCTTCAAAAACGCATCCACTGTTTTTCTTTGCTTTTTTTTTTTTTTTTTTTTTTTTGGTTTTTCGAGACAGGGTTTCTCTGTGGTTTTGGAGCCTGTCCTGGAACTAGCTCTGTAGACCAGGCTGGTCTCGAACTCACAGAGATCCGCCTGCCTCTGCCTCCCGAGTGCTGGGATTAAAGGCGTGCGCCACCACCGCCCGGCCGCATCCAGTGTTGAAAGAATGTTTTACAGAAAAGGAAACTGTAAACCACGACTGCAGAGAGGAAGTAAAATGACGCAAGGAAGGGAAACTATTGGAGAGGAAGTGAGTGAAGCTGACATCAGAAAGACAGGATGGCATGTCTGCCTTCTCGGGGTGGTTCTTTGAAAGTATCATCATGCGTTTATTTCTATTAAAGCAGCTAGATTGGCCATCCCTAAGCCCCTGATCTAACACTCAAGATGCTCCAGAGTCCAAGGCTTTTGTGAGCACTGACATGACGCAGTAGGACGTTCTACAACTGACCTTGTGTGATGCTTCAGTCAGAACACAGATACATTAAAACAACCATGTGAGTTTACCGTCAGCTATGTATTGTATCCAGGGCATATGTGGGACAGAAATGAGTTTCCTAGTTAGGCATGGGATCCATTCTCAATATTCAAATCACAGTTATTAAAATATTCCAAACTTAATTTTAAAATCAAGCAGATTCCAATCACCGGTATTTCAGGTAAGGGATCTTTGACCCGTCTTATTACTGTTGGGATTCTCTGGGATCATGTCAGTCAGGCTATTCAGCAGATTTGGCAATTGAATTGGTTCATTTGGTTTTTTTAACTAACCAGGTGTGTGACTCAGTTTCCAGGATCTCTCACTGCAGATACACAGACACAGCACCTTAGCGTCTTATAGTGCAGGGTAACTTTGAGAGTGTTTGGCCATTGCAGTGGAGATTCAGGGTGACAGTCAATGCAGCTGTGCTAACAACAATAACAAAAAAAATGTTCAAATGTGTTTAACAGTGAAAACATTTCTGGCTGAAAGAACACTTGACTTGTATAGAGGCTTCCTTGGAATAAATGTATGCGTTTTATTTTTGTATAGATTGTCTATATAGATAACATTGATTAAATAAGGAAATTATTGGTGGATGCTCCCAAAGTAGAGGTTTATGTCATGGAAGTAAAAGATATATTAAAAGATTTACCAAAGATTATTTTTAACCTATATGCCAATGCATTCAATCTTATATAAGACACCAAAGTAAGTCTTTCAAAACTGTGAATTATGTCAGACAAATGTAAGGTGTCCCTTCTTAGAACAGTCACAAGAAGGATTAGTTTGGGCTGTTTTCTGCCTCAAGTAATTTCTTTTAAGGAATGTCATCCTTGCCCCAACAGCAAGCTTTTCCGTTACATCTGCGATGTATTTTGGTAGCTATGTGTGTAACTAAGCGTTGAGAAAGGAACACCTTTGCTTGTGGCTTCGGAAATCTAGCAGAGAAGACCAGCCTCCATCCTCCGGTTAATGGGAAGGTCTAGACCAAAGCTAAGTGTCTTTCTGGTCTCTACCATACTGACAAGAGAAGGCACCAATGCCCTCACTTAAAGAGCACTTCATCCTGCCCAGTGTTTGTGAGGCTTCAAAATTCTCGGGCTTATAAATTCTCCAAGAACAAAGAGCACATTTGTCTCCTCAACTTCCGCTGTGTAGAGAATAGTTCACAGCTCATACGTACCCAGCATGCACCGTTCAGAGCGGAAGTTGTTCCTGGCTGTGTGCTTTGGATGTTAGATCGTGCCTGGTAATCCTAGAGTCCACAAAAGTGGAGCTAGCTGCTTCTTCATCTGTGTGAAGCATAATATATAATGTAAATATATCCAGCAGCTGAACTTATTATGTTCTATAATAGAGCACTTTCATGGTCTTAAAATCATTTACATGTTCTCTGCAAATCTAGTTAAGATGGCAATAAATCTATTTTTTTCATACCCTAGCATCTACCCACACTATTGCATTTGTAACCAACATTGTTTGAACAAAGAACCTCACTGGCCTTTCTATTTAAATAATGTATTGCTTAATATATTTTAAATTTTGTAATTGTGGTTAAAGGAACCTATATGGAATCTTGCACACACCCTCACCAATGTAGGAATAAACCTGTTGCCTGTTGGAAGTGAGTGTCCTGTCTTCTAATTGTCTGCTTCCTGCTTCTCACTTTGGATCCTCCCCTGCTCCAGAAAAAGGCCAGAAGTGACTGTTTCTAAATTGGAAAACCCTTCCAGGCCATCATCATGACGTCTGTGGCTGTCTTAACCCGTGTTTCTGGAGCTGTAGTGGGGACCTGCTTTCCCTGGGGCACTGTAAACACATATAATGAATGGGCTCTGAGGTTGGCTGTCTCTGCCTGGATGTTTGTTTTCACTTCTGTAGCTCATTAGTAGCCACAAATGTCAGCCATGACCAACAACACTGGTGCCAGCCTCGGGGGGTGTGACTGGGAGCCCTCGGGAGACGCCACACATCAGCGGTCAGTGTGGCATTAACTAAGGAGCCGCAGTGCTGACTTCTGGAATCCTGAGTTCGCCCTTGTGCCTCTTTTACATTTCAGCCAAAAGATCAGTTTCCTCCACGGCTCCTGAATTTAGTTGGTTTTTTGTTTTGTTTTGTTTCATTGTATTTTGTAACATCTCACTCTAAAAGCCTTCATTTAAAAAAAAAAAAAGTATAACAACAGATTCACATTTAAGACTATTAAAGCAATCCTTCTTAGAAGTTTCTAGGCTCAGATGATTGCTGTAGGAAAGCACTTTGTTTTATGAGGTAAGACTATTTGGTGGTTTTCGCTAAAGGGTCTGCTTGGCAGAATTTGTTCTTAAAAAGAACAACATGGCAAAAGAGACAGCGCAGCAAAGGACTTACTGATGACCTGCATTTGATCCCAGAACTCATGCGGTAGAAGGAGAGAGCCAATTCCTAAAAGTTGTTCTCTGACCTCCAAGAGTGCACCATGACACTCCTGTATCTCCCAAATATAAAAACAAATATATAGACATACACACACACAACAAACATACACACAAGCACATACACACAACACACATATGTACACACATACGTACACACACACACACACACACACATACACAAACATGCAATATGTTATAAACCTTATCAAAGCTAAGTACATCAAGCCATCCTGAATCCAGAAGAAGGGTTTCATGTTGCCCTATAAAAGGAAGGAATGTCATTGATCCAGACTTTGCCTTCCCAAAGGATATAGCCCTTTGACTTATAGGCAAATAAAGTTAGATACAGGCTCACAGAGACACAGCAGGAATGAGAGCTGAAAACATACTCCATGTAGCTTTACATTCAGATCCATAACTGGCTTATTCTATAGTCATGTGTTGTAACTCAAGGTTTCTCTCCCACCGCCAGTTTCTAAATAATCACTCTGAGGCTTAATATTGATGACAAACTCTTTGTCCTCTTAGCTCAGGCTTATTATTAACTGACTCTTACAACTTCAATGAACCCATTTCTGTTAGTCTATATTTTCCCACGAGGCTCCTGACTTGTTACTTCACATCTTGCTTCTCCAGCAGCTGCTGACATTTCTCTCATTCTGCCTTCTTCTTCCCTGGATCTTTGCTTGGATCACTGCCTGGCTCTATTCTGCCTGGCTATCGGCCAACTCAGCTTCTTATTAACCAATGGTAATAAAACATATTCACAGCATGCAGGGGAGTCCCACATCAACGTGTCACTCCAGGATAGGGATCCATTCCATGAAATGCCTCCATAACTGATCTCATTTTTGTGAAATCTCAGTGTGTCACACAAACTGAGGCAATGCCGTTTCTACATGACCACCATCGCACGGGAAGTCACCAGTAAACAAAGTGGGCACCACTCATGCAGCACTGCTGTAACTCCTACAAATATAATTGTAAAATTAATCTTTTCATTATTTTATGAATTATTCTCCGTACTGGGGACTGAACTCAGGGCCTTGAACAAATTCGGCAAGCATTCTAACACTCAGCTACACACTCATCTGAGGGCAATTCTTAAATTTCTGTTACACATTTATTTATTCTTCCTGAGTGTGCTTACAAATGACACGGCACATGTGGGGAAGTCAGAGGACAACCTGTGGGAGTCAGTTTTCTCTCTCCACCACACAAGTTCCATGGATAAACTCATGTATCCTGGCTTGGCAGTAGGCTCCTTCTATTCATTGAGCTACCTTGCTGCCCGTCTCCAATACAGTTGTTTGTAACCACATGATGCTAATTTATTTGCCATTTCTAAGGGACGACATAGTGGGAGGCCAAGGACAACTAACCAGAAAACGATAAGGAGGATAAAAACTCCGCCAACAATCTTTCACCTCTGGAAGGATTTGTGACTTTACTACCCTTCTGGATAGTTCATGGAAGCTATCTCAGGTTTAATTTTACACTATACATAAAATAGTGTGAACTTCCTGTATGCATTCAAACTGTTTGGCCAGAAGAATCAGCTACCTAGAATGTCTGTAGTTTAACTATCCTGGTTCCAGGCAAAGCCTCAGTAAATCTCTGCTCTATGGTGCCCAGACTGAGAAGAGTACAGTTCTACCTCTGAGAAATGGTGTGGCTCCCTGGCATTTATTATATTTTAAAACCTTGTCTTTTATATAGTATAAATATTAATTTTAATTGAAATATATTATATGTCTTTCTGGAGCACACTATGATAATTTGACATTTGTACACAATAAGTGATTAAATCATGGTAGTAAGTGTGCCTACTTCTTCAAATATTTGTCATTTTTATGTGTTGGAAATATCTAGCTATTTTGAAATGTATCAATCGCTGTTATACTCAGTAAGTTCCCTAGTGTGCTATAGAGTACTGAATTAATTTTCCCTGCTTAATTGTGTTTTATCTTCCTTCTTCCAGCTTCTTTGCTCCCCCACCCCCTCTCAAATTCCCTTTCCATCTCTAATAACCACTGTTTCACTAGATTGCTCTATAAGATCAACTTCACAGTTTCTACAAATGAATGTGAGCATATGGCATTGTCTTTGTTTCTGACTTATTTCACTCAACATAATGGCCTCTGGTTTCATGTGTTGCTGCAGATGGCAGGATCTTGTTCTGTTGAAGCTGTTCTATATATGCACTGAGATGGACATCTAGCTTGATTCAAAAGGGAATGTCAGTATCTCTTTGGCATAACAATTTCACCTCCTCTAGATGTATATGATAGTTCTGGGTGGGCAGAGGCTGCTTGTTCATTTTCCAGCCTCCCAGATTCGAGGTAATCACACTGAAACTACATTAATTGCAACACTGCTTGGCTAATGACTCTGGCGCATTCCTAGCTAGCTCATATCTTAAATTAACTCATTTCTATTAATCTGTGTATCGCCACGTGGTTGTGGCCTACGGGTAAGGTTCCATCTGGCATCCAGCGTCTGTCTCTTGCTGCAGCCACATGACTTCTCACTGACTCCACCTACTTTCTCCCAGCATTCAGTTTAGCTTTCCCACCTAGCTCTATTCTTCCCTATTACAGGCCAAAGCAGCTTCTTTATTCATTACCCAATAAAAGCAACACATATACAGAAGGGCTTCCCACACCAGTTCTGTTTTTAGTTTTTTTGAGAATTTTACGACAGTGTTTTAAGATTATGTGTTACCCAGTTTTTTTATGGCAAATACTTAACAGATTTATTTTGGATTTCAAGTTAGGGATTTCAGTCTTTTGTTGCTGATACCTTTAGTTCCATGGTAAGACAGCAACACCATGGAAGAGATAGTAGGACAAAGCTGCCTGTCTCATGTCGTGGTGGCAACAAAGAGAGAGAGTTACAGAGGGACCAGAGCAATGCGCTCTCCAAAGACATATCCCAGGGATCCGCTCCCTTCAATTTAGCACCATTTCCCAAAGTTTCTGCCACCTCCACAAGTAACAGTTCTTCCCCTGGAGGCCAAGCTGCAGGTGTGAGTCTGTGGCTGGCATTCCATATTCTGCCCTGGCCCCAAGGGCACGGGAACAACTCCAAATGCAAAGAGACTTTCAGTTCATGTCCCAGAGCCTCCAAGGTATCAACATTTCCAGCATCGTTCTGAGGCCCAACTTGAAAGCCTCAGAGGCTCAAAGCAAATTTAACCATGAGTCCTTAAAAAATTCAAAGCAGATGGTAAATTTGCAACATATAATGAGGCATAGTAAATATTCCTATTCCAAAAGGGAGGAATGGGAGCAGAGAAAGGACTGGTGAGACCAAAGCAAACATTAAATCCTATAGTTCTTTGTCTGGCATCCAGACACATGGCAGGATGGGAGTCCCATGGGGCTTGGGGAGTTCTGCACCTGTAACTTTGCCATTCTGAGCCACACGGTCCCTCTCATAGACTGGCTCTGCTCAGTGTCCATAATTTTCCTTGGCAACTGCCCATACTCCCGGCACCTCTAACTTCGTAAAGAGCTCCTTATATCTTCAGCGTCACTCTCATGGTTTCACACATTGCCCTCACAGAGGTTCTCACAGAAGCTGACCTGCTGCACACTGATTGGCTTTCCATGCTTTCCTCTGAAATCTAAGTGGAAGCTGTCATGTCTTCATAACTCTTGCCTTTTGCATATCTGAACAATCACCATTGCATGACAACACCAAGGTCTTCCGGCACCTGGAGCTGTGTTGGGACTCCCTTTGGACATCCCTACAGTGGCCCCCGAGTGTATGGAAAGAGGGAAAAATGTTCTCCTAGAAACACTGGGCAAGCAGGAAATCCTGGAATAGCTCTTCTCCAGGGTTGTGTCTCTCAAATTTACTCTTTCACTGTACTGACTGGTTTTGTCTGTCAACTTGACTCAAGGCAGAATCTCCAGAGGAAGGAGCCTCAGTTGAAAAAATGCCTCCATGAGAGCCAGCTGTAAGGCATTTTCACATTTAGTGATCAATAGGTGAGTGCCCAGCCCATGGTGGGTGGTGCTATCCCTGGGCTGGTGGTTCTGAATTTGATAAAGAGGCAGGCTGAGCAAGTCATGAGAGCAAGCCAGTAGGTAGCATCTGCATTAGCTCCTGCCTCTAGGATCCTGTCTCATTTGTGTTCCTCTCCTGACTTCCTTCAGTGATGAACAGCAATGCTAAAGTGTAAGCCAAATAAACCCTTTCCTCCCCAACTTGCCTTTTGGCCATGGTGTTTTGTTACAGCAATAGAAACCCTAACTACAACACCCCCTTTGAGCCTGTAATGAGTGGTGTCTAGTCTAAGTGTTGCCCTCACCCTCACTATATCTTTCCTATTGTTTCAATGCTCAGTACTTTTTTCTTAATTAAAAACTATTTTATTTAGTTCTATGTATATGGGTGTTCTGCCTGCATGCAAGTCTGTGCGCCACACTTTTGCCTGGTGTCCAAAAACCACATTCATACCTAGTGCCTGAAAAGGCCAGATGAGGGCAGCTGTGAGTCTCCATGGGGATGCTGGGAACTGATTCTGGACCCTTCTTCTTCTTCCTTCTTCTTCTTCTTCTTCTTCTTCTTCTTCTTCTTCTTCTTCTTCTTCTTCTTCTTCTTCTTCTTCTTCTT
>JABTXL010005037.1:25264828-25335098 GCA_025134845.1 Neodon shergylaensis
TTCTTCTTCTTCTTCTTCTTCTTCTTCTTCTTCTTCTTCTTCTTCTTTTTGTTTTTTGAGACATAGTTTTTGTAACAGCCCTGGCTGTCCTGGAACTCACTCTGTAGACTAGGCTGGCCTCAACTCACAGAAACCCACCTGCCTCTGCCTCCTGATTGCTGGGATTAAAGGCGTGCACCACCACCTCCAGCTGGAACCATGCTTCTAACAAAGCCATCTCCTCAGCCCTTGGCTTATGTCTGAAGCTGGTAACTTCTTCAGGAATCAGGCTCTCTGCTTGATTTTCTCATCAAAATGCAAGTTTTCCAGGTCTTTGTGCTTTGAGGTTTGCTGAAAACTTGACTAAAAGCAACTAGGAAAAATCTGATAATGGGGACCTAATTAGACATTGCCTTCACCTAGTTAGTTCCTATTACCTTCTTTAATCTCCACGTCCTGAAGAGTCTCAGATGTAGCACAATTAATAAAAACCCAGAGACAGATATTAGGATTCAACCTGAAGGTCAGAAGATCCAGCCATTGGCTCTTACCTCTACCTCAGTCTGAAATGACGATGCTCCAGGAATCTCAGAATGAGACTGTGTCGGAGAGCTGTCTCCTCTGTCTTAGATTCCTTTCTAGGACTGGAATTACAGACATGTACAACTACCACCCGGTTTCTATGGCAAACTAGTGTGGCTACTGGGATTAAAGGAGTGTGTCACCACTGCCTGGTCTGTAAGGCTGATCAGTGGGGCTGTTTTACTCTCTGATCTTCAGGAGAGCTTTATTTATTAAAATAAAAATGAAATATCACATCAGGACATGACAGAAAGTAAACAAGGTCTTGCCAGATTTTGACACAAATGACCTCTAGTTGGAATCCTAATGAACTCCCTATCTCTTTGACACCTCATGAGCACATTCTTTACTATCCAGATTCCTGCCAGGATTCCTTTCTTTTGAACTCCCTCTAAAACCAGCCACTGACCTCTGCTTGTATTATATCAGGACTCCTGTAGCCCTTGTTCCCAAGCTTTTGCAAAGTCCTCTGACAAACCAGCCCCACAGACTTCTGAACTAGTTCATCAAGAACCCACGACAGTAATGATCCCACCTCTCAAAGTCAATCTTCCCCATTACTCAGTATTTTCTTTTTTATCATTGTATCAAATATCAGAGAAAACACTATGCTTCAAAAGGGGATGGGGGAAGTTGGCTCACAGTTTAACAGGTGTCCCTGGATGCACAGACACATCATGGAGGAAAAGCACTGTAGAATAATATTGTTGATCCTGTATTAGGAAGCAAAGCAGACCAGGGAGGATGTCTTTCAAAGACACACCTCCTTGAGCTAAGTACCACTTACTCAGTCTGCCACCTTCCAAAATTAGTGCCACCAACTAGGGATTAAGCCTTCAGTGTGTAATCAAGCCTGCAGGGAACTTTTCATACTCATTCGTCTTTTAAAGAAGTTTAGTCTACTCTACCCTTCACTCCTCCTCACTGGCTAGCAATCAGGAAACTCAATACCCCTTCCATAATCCGACATCTTAGAGAGGCATATCCTTTTAGTCTGGAAAATATTCTCTCTGCTCACACTTCCATCCTTCCACTGAGCCTTATCTCTGAAGTCTATTAGGGTAGAGTTATACCGCACACATTAAAACCTGGTCCCCTAGCACCTTACAATGTGAATTTATTTGGCAACAGACCTATTGTAGATGTAAGTGGTTAAGGTGAAGTCACACTTGCATAGGGTAGGGCCTTAATTCAGCATGTCTGTTTATCTATCTATCTATCTATCTAGTTATTTATTTAGGTTTCCGAGACAGGGTTTCTCTGTAGTTTTGGAGCCTGTCCTAGAACTAGCTCTTGTAGACCAGGCTGGCCTTGAACTCACCAAGATCCGCCTGCCTCTGCCTCCCGAGTGCTGGGATTAAAGGCCTGTACTGCCACCACCCAGCTATGTCTGTTATCTTTATAGAAAGGAAAAAAAATTGTACATAACCATGAACCCTAGAAATGTGGAAATATGAATGAAATGATTGGCTGATAAATCCACAAGCCAACAAGCTACCAGGAACTTGAGGAAATGTCTAAAATAGATCCTTCCCTCAGAGTCCTCCGAAGAAGTCATTCTTGGCGTGCCTTGACCTCCAAGGTCCCATACTTAGCACTCCTGAGACAATATACTATTGTTGCATAGATCACCTACTTTATGGTACTTCGTTGAGGTAACCCTACGAAACTCACACAGGTTACTAAAGATAACAGTGATGGGGACTCATACTTCCTAAGTTCTTATGCTGTACTGAATAATGCACACTTCTTGAGTATGGTGTGATACTGTTTTTATCCTCATATTCTGTCCATGTAATAGGAAGATTAATGGGCCAACATAGATGTCCTGATCTTTGCAACTTGTGGATGTGTGAGACTAGAAGAAAGGGGGAATCAAGTTTGTGGTTAAGATTTAGGTTGCCAGTTAGCTTGAAACATAGCAACAATTCAGGCTATTCTATCTCAAGAGAATGGAAATGCTGGCCATAGGCATACAAGACAGTGAGCCTTGGCCCAGTTTTGATAGCTTTAAAGCTAGGGAATGGAGTGATCAGCCAAAAAAAATGCAATCTGCCTAAATAAGGCAGAGAAGACAAGGAAATGGATTCTTTCTAGAGCCCCCAGGAAGAACAAAGCTCCACAAACTTCTTCTTGATTGATCCCAGGGAGACCTATTTTAGAGTTTAGCCTTTGGAACTGAAAGATAACAGATTCGTGCTGCTTTTAGTCATGAAATGTATGTAACGTATGGTAATGTGATACATTAATAATAGTAAATGAATACACCCCATTTTGCAGCTAAGAGGTCTGAGATTTAGAGAGCTTACAAGACTTGTCCAATCGGTAAATAACAAAACCAAAATTGGAAGTCGGGTCCCTAAAACACAGTCCGCCCCCATTTCTATCTACCACGATCATTTGCTAAAACAAATTTTAATCCTTCCCACATGACAGCAGTTCAGTCACACATCATGTCTGCCTTTAGAGTTCTCAAACAAGTAAGTTCTTAAACGAGTCCTCAGACGGCAGTTTCCAGTCTTCCAGCTTCCTGCAAATTATGGCCCAAGCTGAACACAGCGCCAGTATGGCTCTGATATCATTCTGGGGGACTTTCATCGGTCTTTTGCCAAATTAAGAATTATAACTCAAAATTTAAGCATCACTTTTGAGTTAAAAAATAAAGTGCTAGTTTGCTTCTATTGACAAATTGGCTGTGAACTTAATGTTCGAACAAAATGAGTCATTTGAGTTGGAACACGGATTTATTTGAGCAGCCTGGTCGACGTCACTATGAGAAAAGTGTCATTGCTCTGTCCCTACACAGATAATCTCTAGACGGTCTCAGTGCTTGGCTGTCGTTCCAATGGCTCCGGCGCCTTCCTGCCTCCACTCCTTGCCTCTCAGACCTGAAGGGGGTGTGGAATGATGAAGACTTAATGGGCTACCCTTGTCCAAACTGAGACAGAAGGAGTTATTTGAAACAATTTCTACAGGAATGTATACCTTGAATGGGAGGCAAGTTAGTGTAATGAAAACTGGATGAAAGTATTGATTTCTGGTGTCAAATAAACCCCATGGACAGGAGAAATGACTGGTACTCAGCTCACAAGAGTCAAATGTTACACTTGGTGAACTAGTCATCAAATACAACCATTATTAAAAAGTGAACCTTATAAGCCTGCAGCTTAAATTAAATTGAAGATGGGGGTAAATCAAAATTCGAACTCATCACTTCTTAATAAATTTGTTATTATCCCTACTCTTGAGGTTATGTTTGCTGTGTATGGCTGATATATTATGGGATGCCATTATTGTACATCTCCTTCCAATTTCAAGCCCAGGGTCATCATGCTGATAGATTCCAGGCAGCAAGAGATCAGCAAATGCTCTAAATGAGATCATCCTTCCTATTCCTTGACTGGTTATCAAACCATACTCAGCACACCCCTTCCCGGAAGAAAGCCTTCCCACCCTCACCCCCGAATACACACAAACTCAGCACCCCACTTACCCTGGTGAGAAATGATGTCACCAGTGTCTTCATTTCATCCACTAAGCCTCAAGCTTAAAGCAAACATTTCTGGAGATCTCTAAACATTCTCTCTTGGGGCTTGGAAGCCTGTATTCACACATTTATAGCTCATCTGTTCTCTCTTCATTCCAGAGTCGATTTGAATTCTACAATAACACAGGGTTAGCATTTGGGATATGCTATCTCAGAAAGTAGAATTTTAGGAACTAATGGGAATATAGAAATGCTTTTTGGAGTGTCTTGGCCTCTGTTGTGTGGGAATATGACAAACCTCCTAGGATAGCTCTCTTCCTAAATTATCTTTTTGTGTTCATGATACTCGAATCTGTTAATTAAAGATAATCTGGGGTTTCTCTTAGACTCCCAATCTCATTAACTTCATAACTTAATCAAGACTCTCAGGATTAACGATGACCCCGTTCATGATATTTTTGAGAACTTGTAGGTTTGTTCCTTTGCTTAGGTGAAATAGTAGAAGGAGAAATTTGTTTAATTATTAGTGATTATGCAGTTCTCATTTTCTTAGTACTGTTAGTACCCCAATCAGTTGTTGGGGTACTAGGTTGTCAGTAGTAGAGAGTATGCCAAAGATAGGAGACAGGGAGTTCAATCCCTCAAACAGAGAAAAGCTCAGATGGTACTGACCAATGAGTCTCCAGAGTTCATCAGCCTCAAGAAAGAGTCCAAGGCTGATGAAGAGGGCCAACAGAAAGAGCTTGATGTCAGGAATGGACTCAGAAAGCTAAAGGAGAAGCTGAGTGTGAAAACCTGTTCAGATCCCATGTGGAAAAGCTAGGCTGTGAAGCACTTCTATAATCCCAACACTGGCATGGGGAGTGGACATGTGCAGACTCCGAGCTCATCAGCCAGGCAGCCTAGACAAATTGATGATCTCCAGACTTAATGAGAGACTCCACCTCGAAAAAATGGTGGAAAGCAACTGAGGAAGATACATCAGGGCAAGCTCTGGTCTCTACATGCACAACCACACATGTACACACACACACCACATACACACACACACACACAGGCTGGGGGAAAGAGAGGAAGAACAGAGGGTTCCTGTGAAACACGGAGCTAAGAAGCCTATGAATCTGAACTTGAAATTCAGGTTTGTAGGAAGACAAGCATTTAATACTGCTAACATTCCCTGCAGTCTGTACTGTGCCAGGAACTATGTTAAGCACTAAGTGTTTTGCATACATTATCTTTTCCTGCATTATCTCACCAATTATCCCAGCTAAATGGGCCAGATGAGTGATTCGTATTCTCAATGTATTCTGCATACTTCCAAGAAAGAGATTTAGACAATCTGGTAAATAATCACATAAGATTTTTTTTTTAAATCCAGTTTTGCTTTCTGACTTCTACATTTTTTTTTTGAGACAGTTTCACCCTGTCACACAGGCTGCCTCTAGCTCTCAGTCTTCCTGCCTCAGCCTCCAAATCTTAGGGTTATTGGCTGTGACCACCATATCCAGCCTTAACTAACTCATCTTGCTGAAAATTAGGGAAAAAGCCACCAATCAAAATGGAGTTTTGTTAATTGTGGCATGGAAGAAGACATCCTTGACCAAGTCTTCTTGCAACTTCAAAAAGGAAGTTAGCTAAGGGTATTCATGGGAACTGAAATGTTGTAGCACATGTGTTTTAAGGCAAAAAAAATTGTGGGATTGGAGTGAAACTCATGATATAATAGTATAAGAACTGATAAAGTTATGAGGGGAGAGTCATAAGGTCTTTTTTTTTTTGAGAAAACAAAAATGAAACCAAGCATGGCACAGATTTACAAGTAGACAATGCAACCCTTTGATGAAATATTATTGAGGCTCACTATCATAGGGAATTAAATGATGGCCAGTTTTCTTTTGACACTGTGTTCCTCTGTCCATTGGGTTTCTTGGCTCAGAAGTGGAAGTCCCACAATGACAGGTATATGTGATTATGAGGCTTTTGATTTGCAATTGGGCTTTTAACTACTTATTCGCGTCCTTGACCTACCATCATTTAGAAGTCATTGCAAAAACTGATAGAGATTATGACAACATGAATCCAGAAGGATTAAACTATGACCCTTCTATTCAAGGGGATCAGCATATACCACCCCCAAAAGATGCCAGTTGGGCATAAGAATTATTTTGTGCTCAATGCAACTGAAGAACACAGACAGACTACCTCTCTACTCTCTCGCAAACCAAAGGAGTCCATAACTTACCACTCCTAAGACCTTAACCCTTTGTCTTCCCCTTCTCATTTCCTGGCAGTGCCATTGGTTAAGATGGGATCTAAGCTTTAATGTCCGGTGGCGCCTTTGCATATTTCATTTTTCTTATATAGCTCTGTTTTCATGTGTATGCATATATGATGCTTCTCTTGTTAGTATTGCAAGAGTAATACTAATACAGTTTATTATGCAGGGCTCAGCTACTGGACTGGGGCGGGTGCAGAATCATTTCTCTTCCCCTACACAAAGTGTATACATTAGTCCGCACAAAGTGTAATATGTCATGGATATCGTATGTGGAAGTCCCCTCTGTGTGTTACTTATATTGGTTAATGAATAAAAAAAACTGCCTTGGCCTGATAGAGCAGAACTTAGGTAGGCAGAGAAGACAGAACTGAATTCTGGGAGGAAGAAAGCAGAGTCAGAGAGAAGCCATGGATCCTCAGCCTGAGACAGATGCCGGTTAGAACTTTGCCTGGTAAGCCACTGCCACGTGGCGATACACAGATGAATAGAAATGGGTTAAACTAATATGTAAGAGTTAGCCAATAAGAAGTTAGAGCTAATGGGGCAAGCAGTGATTTAATTAATACAGTTATTTCAGGGCTAAGCTAGTTGGACGGCCGGGATGAACAAGCAGGCCTTCCTTGCAACAGATGTCTTCAATTAGAGTTTGACCAAAGCACATGTAGCTTTAAAACTAACCGTAGACTGGGTGTGAGTGGAGGAGTCCTCACAGTGTTCTCAGGAAAACGCATTCAGAGTAATACTGAAGCTAATGTATTTGTCTGCCTAGTTGGTCTCTTCCAACCCAGTCAGCAGATAGAATCAGGAAGGATGGAGGAATGTTTCTTGGTTATGAGGCAAATGTGAAAGATGTGGGTTGGCATGGGGGAGTGCCTCGGGGTTACCAGGGCTGTCCATCACCTGAGTAGCTTGTTGCCCTGGAGGAAGAGGTGACAGAACACACTACTATGGCAGTCAATAGCGAAGACATTCACAAGAATGCCATGCAGTATTTTTTTTTAAAAAAAAAAATCTTACCCTGGGTCTCAAACCCAGGACAAATAGTTCGGGTGTCTATTTAACATATCAGAGCAGATCTGGCTGCCAGAATCTCCCATCATCCCTCAGTCCCTACCTTCCCTACCTGTTACAACAAGGTATGGCTGGAATACCCTGCACCTACCCTAAAATTCTCCAGCCAAGGGACTGAACACTTCCCTATATAATCCAGCTATTTTGCTACACTGATCCTTTTCCACCTTCTGGTCTACCTTTTACTCTCTTGGCCCGTGTCTTGGCCAAGGCCATTCCTCTTGATTGGTGGCTTCTTTCTTGCTCTGCCACCCCCTCTCTTCTCACACGGCCCAGTTCAGTCTGGCCATGTTCCCTCTGGACTCTCCCAGACATCCCAGCCTCTGCTCTCCCTTTCAGTTACAATAAACTTTCTCCTCCACCATACCTGCCTTTCCCTTTTTTATTTTTATTTTTTCATTCAAAGGGTCAAATGGATGCTTGGTCCATGGGTGCCTCTCACAAGCACCTCTGATGCTCACTCTTGTTGTATACTCACTTTTCTTTTCTTCAGTTTGTAATTGGCATGATTCTTTCCCAGTGCCTCTCCTGGCTGCATTCTTTCCCGGCTCCTTTATCAAGGTTTCTTTACTTGGAGACTTCTGGCAGCTCAGTCTGTAAAAGCGTTAGTTTATTCTGAAGGCTCTTTCAGAAATTACAGTGAAGTGTTAAAGTTCCCGCAACAGGGCTATTTCCAACCCTAATTTCAATCTCCGCCTATATGTTAGATTTCTTATTTCTGGCTGCAGGCTGTTCGCAGAAAGCAAGGAGAGAGCAGAGGTCGCACATGCTCCAATTCTGCGCTCAGAAGTTCTCTAGAGGTACAGAAGCCCTTTCTTCAAGTTTCCAGTGGCATCTCTTACAAATCTCTTTATGCTGATCAAGAAGACGATTTGCCTGCCTTTTGTTCTAAGATGCTTGTCAAATGGATGGAGGTGTCCTTATCAAGGCCCCCCACTGGAACTCTTCTGCATGACCTGCTTCTTATGTCTATTCCACTGTAATCCAACACACTAACACTGATTGGACAATTTAGGGTAATTTAGAATTATAGCTAAATTCCTTCCTGATTCTGAAGTTCAAAAAGATGAGAAACTTTTCGTATTATTCTAAATTGCCAAATTCTGGGGTAATTTCATGGTGAACACAGTGACTGTTTTTGTTTTGTTTTGCTGTTCCTCATTTTAAGAGTGCTATATATTAAATAAAAATATTTTTGTGCAATTTTACTTTCCTCCTCCTCCTCTTCTCCCTCTTACTCTTCTTCTTGTTTTGGTTTTGGAAATGAGGTTTCTCTATGTAGCCCTGGCTGTCCTGGAACTAGCTCTTTGGATCAGACAGGCCTTGAACTCTGCCTCCTGAGTGCTAGGATTAAAAGCATGCGCCACCACCGCCAGCTACAACTTTTCACTTATAGGCTAACATCAGTATCTATTAGTGAGTCTCTAATTTCCATTTCTAGAGTTAGCTCTGTCCCAGACTTTTTGCTAAAAGACTAACTCTCTAAGTTCTGAAGAATGGAGAGTAGGGCTTGACAAAGAACTCTCAGATAAACAAAAAAAAAGTTGACAGTTATCTGGGAGTTATTTCTCATTATTTTAATTATGGGTCAGAAGATCAGTGAGATACATTTCTTGCCTCAAAAGATGAGGCAAGGTGGTAAGGAAGAATAAGTGAGGTAACAGTCATATAGCATACGATAAATTCTTAAAATTATAGAGATTTGTATAAATTCATATGGCATCTAGGAGGATCAAGTGGTTAATTCTTAATAGCAAGAATAATGGAAGAGGCATGGCTTGGAGGTAGGATTAAATTTCTCAGGTTGGAGAAGAACATAGGAAGCAAACATGTATGAGGTGAGTCTGGGGACTTGTCATTCATTCATCCATTCATCCATCCATTCATAAGTTTAGAATGAATGAAAAGAAAAGCTGCCAACACTGTCCTACTTTCAGCCACAGATCTTATAAATGGAGTAATAATATGCATGTGTCTTACTTTTCTCATTTCCGTGACAAAAAAAAAAAACCACTCAGCAAAAGCAACTTGAGGAAGGGTGGTTTTACTTTGGCTCACGGTTCTAGGGAACACAGTCCACTATGGTGGAGAAGGCATAAAGACAGGCACATGGGACAGCTGGTCACATTGCAGCAACAGTCAGGAAGTAGGGGTGTTTAGCTCATTTTTTCCTTTTTATTCAGACTAAGGTCCTGGCCCCTGGAATGGTGCTGCCCACATTTAAGATCAATGTTCCCACCTCAGACAACCCAATCTAGAAATTCTTTCACAGATATGCTGGGAGATTTGTCTCCTAAGTGATTGTAGCCTGTGGACAGTCAACACTAACCACCACAATCTGTGATTGCTACAGGAACTCTGCTCGGTTTCTTCAGGTTATAAGATGGCAGATAAGCTCGGCTCCCTTTGCCAGTCTCAGAAATCTAGTTCATAGGTGACTCATGTCCTGCGCTGTGACTCATAGACTGTAGAGCTGGGCAAAGTGGAAACAATGCTTGACTTCAGATGTGGAGAACTGTGTGTCGTGCCCTCAGCAGTGACTTTGAAGCACTGGATACCTTTTCCTTGAGCAGTAACTGGCATTTAATCAGGCACAATCTGTGACGTCAACATGCATCTTCCTTGCTTTTGACTCTCTCTCATTAACTCTCACTGCCTCTCAGTGACTTTGTGCGCTAGAGCTCTTGGCGGTTGTTATATTTCTGACCTTTAATTATCACTGACTTCTCCAAGGAGAAAACCATTTCTCTCCAACTTCAAACACTTCCTGTTCCCCCATTGACTCAGGGTGGTCTTGTTTGAATTTATCATCACGTCTAAATGTGATTTGGAAGTTTAGATCCTAATTGGCTCTTTTCTAACAATCGTGTGGCGCTTGGAGAATGGCATTCATCAAACACATTAGCAGTGGTTTACAAGACAGAAGAAAAACCCTCTGTAAGCATTATCCTGGCCCAGCGACTTGCTAATGAGACACAGATATGTTTTCTATATTCCAAACATTTTGGACTTACATAAAATTGTTGCTTCTTTTAGAGGATACATTAATCATGCAAAAATACCTCAGTCATTTGTAATGTTCTATGAAGAATGGACAAAAAGGACAGTGCTCTCTGAATTTCATGTCTAAGAAAAAATAAAGAAACCCAGGAATTGTTTTTCATCAAAGAGATAACTTACCTCTTAATAATTCTGGAAATTGCTAAGTGCAATGAGGCAGAACTTTCTAATAACATCAATGTATTAATACTGAATGAAGCAGGGAAATCAGGAGTATCTGTTCTTTTAAAAATAGATATCAGAGGTGAAATTTTTTAAAGGTAGAGCTCTAGAAATAAAACTAGCTAATGATAGAACTTCAGAAAAGGACAAAACTCAGTACTGGTCTTTTACATTGGTAGGGCCTAAGGAAGAAGAATCAAAAGACCAAAGCACAGGATTTTATGACCAAAAAAGAATCTGTTTTGAAATAATTTTTCACTTTTATTGAAATCACCCTGTACCACCACCCACCATGAACAGCAACCATTATCACCATCATGGTTAGCGTTTACCCACAAGGCTGTGCATGACATCTTGCATTTTCATTTAATCCTCACTAATGATCCAGTATCAGTACCTCGGCATCAGCACCATTTCATAATTGAGATGTCTGTAGAAACAGGATAACTTGCCCAAGACCACAGAACAACAGGGAGAAACTAGATGCTATGTCCAGAACCACCTCTTCTGTTTCACCTCTTAGAGAATGACCCCTCCCCACCAAGAGGTGATATCTGTTCTAATAAGCAAGTGAACCCTTGTTCTTTTCTGAAATAGCACCCTTCTGAGTTCCTTCTTATTTCCTACAATATAAACCTCCACGTCCTAAAGCTGGGCGTGGCAGTAGATGCCTGCAATCCTAGCACAGGGGAGGTGGAGGCAGGGGCATTACAAGTTTGAAGTCAGCCTCAGCTACATAGCAATTAGCCTGAGATACACAAGATACACAATGCCAAAACAAAATTAAAAAACAACACTAAATATACAAACCAAGACCAATGCATTTCCCCACATTCTAGAATACATACGTTATTTTCTTATAATTAGAATGTATTTGGATGACAAAGTTTGAACTTTACTTTTTCAGTAAATTTAATTAGAATACAAGACACTAGGTATCATTATGATGTTTCCAACCAAAGCATATGTGGTTTAGTTGAGCCTCTTCCCCTCTCATCTCACTACTGCTCTCCCCTCTCCTTTCCTCCTTCCTCTTCCTGTGTCTTTGGACCACTACCCAATTGTTCCTTCACATTTCATTTTTACCCTCAGTCTCCTTCCTAGGTTTTTAGGCTTTCCCTACCATTGCACCCTACTTACATAATGTAAACCTCACAGGTCAGCATCTGCCTATGAGAGAACACACATGAGTTTGTCTTTTTGAGTTTGGGTCACGTCACTAAATGTTATGCTTTCCAGACCCATCCATTTTCCTGACTATTTCATGATTTTCATATTTTCTCTTCAGATGAATGAAATTCCACTGTGTAAATGCACTAGATTTTAATTATGCACTCATATGTTGATGGTCATCTAGGCTAGTTCCAATTTCTTGTTCATGAAAACAGCTGTAAGTGGCAGGTTATGGAGGACTATGGTTATAGACATTTTTTTTTAATGCCTAACAGATCACATCGTATAGATCCTTCATGTGATATATCCTCCAACCCTGCTGGCTGACCCTATCACTACCCTGCCTGAGGAAACTCCATCCCTTACCCTTGTAAGTATCTTACTCAGACAGAAAAATAAAGTTTCTCTTTTCTCCCATTCACCCTCTTGGTTTTTTTTAATCAAAAAATACTGATTAAATCAATTTTAATCATTAAATTAACTCAAGCAAAGTAGTTTAATTAATTTTGGTTTTAGGAAAATGAGATAATGGAAAGAACCTCTGACGACCAAACCATATCCAAACCCCAGAAGGCACTATGAAAACCGGCACATGAGAGAAAATGACATAAACATAAAGACAGCTGTAGACACAGCCATTGTGCGTCTCCGCCTAGGACTCAAGCTTAAGGGCTTCTGTATTCCAACAGCACAAGATGTGGTTATTATTCTGTCTTCCTCAAACTCCTCATTCATATTATTGATCAGACAGTGGGAATCAGAGGAAGGGTGTTGCATACCTCCTTCAATTTGTTTTTTCAAAGTGGCTGCCACAAAATGGAAGTACAGAGACTCAGGCCACATCCAGTGACTGTCGGCTGAAGAAGAATTAAGAGCACTCTGTGTCTTAGGTATTTTCAAAGCAACGAATGAAAGGATATGTACTTATGATCTATTCTTTTTAAAAAATATTTGTTGCATTTATTTGTTTAGTAGAGGGACATGCATGTGCTATGTGTGTGTGGAGGAGGGTAGGCAACCTATGGTAGCAGGGTCCCTTGTTTCCCCATGCGGACCTAAGGAGCAAACGCAGATTGTCAGGATTGCCACCAAGTGCCTTCATCTGCTGTGCCAGCTCCAGCTCTCTACTATGGCTTTAATGAAACTATATCTTTAATGCTGTAATGCTGTGATCACCTTAAGATGCCAGCACCGCTATGCAAAATGCAATAAGGTGTTGTGAATTTAGTTCAGGTGCTGATAATGCCACACACATATACACCAAGTGTATGAAAGTTTTTTATTACACACACACACACAAACACACACACACACACACAAACACATGTATGAACCTGCAGAAAACAGGTTCAAGCATTCCTGAAAGCTGTGTAGTAAATATTGAGAGACTGCACTATGGGGACAAGTGATGGGCAAAATGCCTGTCAGGGCAGCAGCTTTATCCCAACGCCCTTTCTCTTCCAGGCTGGAAGGCTGAGACAGCATCGACCGTAAGAGAAACACAGGTAGACAAATCTCAAACAGCTTGCCTACACACCCCCTACTTACCAAGTAGCGCTTCCGGGTTGCTACGGAAGAAATAAACTTTCATCTTAAACAAACTATTCTATTTGGGGGTCAGATTATAGCAGCTGGTCCTTTTTCTAATTTATGCAAAAATAGAGAATGAATATATTAAGAACTCGAGCTCATCTTTTATGAACCCCCTCTCCATGTTCAACCTTTGGGTTTTACTTTTAACAAGTATAAATAAGGAGCCTCAAATGGAACCGGCTGTAAACAAGAGCTAAAAGCTACATGTGACTTTCACAGATTCAGTGTGCTTATCCTGTATTCCAGAACCAACCTACAGCATACAGTTGCCTGTATATTCTTTGGGCCTAAATGGATGTAAGTAGTTAATCTAAATCATGAATATCAAATCGACAAATGAAAACTCAGGTTGATTAACAAGTAGATTTCCTTTTATTCCAACACAGACATATGCCCATGGGTTCTTAAGGTTTACGTGTTCTCTCTCATCAGTTAATCATAGATAATTGGATGAGGATAAAACAGACTTCGTCTCCCTCGGTGTGATGCCAAGATGATGATTTTCTCTGATTCCTGGTTTCGCCCTACCCGGTGCTTTAGAATAGTTCTGTGTTGCTAAGACAACAGGGACACTGCAACAGAAAACTGGGACTGAAGTCAAGGCACGGAAGCAGCCTCAAAGGATGTCATAAATAGTGTATCTCAGGCCTTATTCACAGTGAAACCTGTAACACCTGAATTAGAAAAAAAAAAGATTGTATTCTTCCCAGTGTTCTTCCAGAGCATCGGGTACCCTTGACAGCTTCCACTCAGAAGGTAAGAGGTCAGTAAGCAGTGAACTGCCATCCGTTCACTTACTGGATAAAACCCTGTGGAAATAACCGAGGTGAGCCTGTTCTTAATTTCCAGCCTTTTCCTGAGGGCAGCGAGTCTGCAGGGTGAGACCTGATGCTAAGCTGAAAGTGTGTATCATCGCACCTGAAGGAAGGCTCGATTCTGGGCGGTAAATAGGGCGGATCTGACATCTGCTGAGACTCACGGTTGGTGTTTGGAATTCGAGTGTATGAGCAGATGCAAAGGTGATGGGTTTTCCGGTGCACTTTTTTTTTTTTTATGAGACAGAGTGTCACCGTGTACCTCTGGCTGTCCTGGAACTCACTATGTAGACCTTGCACACAGAGAAATCCATGCGTGCCCCTATGCCTGGCTTTGATGTACTTTTGAAGGTACTGAAAGCCCAGCGGCAGTGGGGTGAGCCAGGCTGCATCCCCAGCTCTGTCTAAGCAAACTGAACAACTGCAGGGCAAGGAAAATGAGATGCTTGAACGAACTTTTTTTAAAGTCCTAAAAGAAAAAAAAGAAGGAAAACGGCACTTAACTCTAAACTGAAGAGTGTTCTTCATGTCATGTATATTCTACTGCCAAAAGGAAAAAAAATGAACAATGAGGCTGGGGATATGGCTCAATGGTCTGGAGATTGTCTAACATGTGCAACGCCCTTGTTTGGATTCCTAGCACTTCAAATAAATGAATAAATTGCAGGAAGAGATGAATGAGAACTGTGTGTCTCCAGAGCTTGGAAAAGCCTTCTTCAGAATCAGGTCCCTCTCTCGCAAAGTCATCTGGCCAGAAATAACAGCCACGCAAAGGCAGGCAGTGGAGGATGCTTCCTCAGTCCTCAAAGGAAAAGAAATAGAGTGGCCAGAGGCCGAGTTACCACCATAGAATTCCTTTTTCAAGTAGGAGTCAAGGTACTATTTACTCAAGGAAACTGGTAGTCGTGGAGTAAGGTCAATGGTTCTGCAGATTCATCTAGCAGAGTCAAGTGAAAACCATTAGACCCTTGTTTTAACACCCTGGTGATCTAAGTGTAAAAAAAAAAAGAAAATAGAAAAAACCACAGAGCACTGCATTTTAATATTTGTAAGAAGCATAAATCATAATGGTTTGTATGCTACACTATACAAATAAGATAACTGTACTTTCCAAAGAAAACCAACTTCTTAGAGGGTTTTCCAAACAGTCACTCCATATAGCTAAGAGCTTGACCCTTTAGCCACTGCTACAGCACGGGGGATACAGGTGATAAGTTCCTGACTCTTCCAGCTGTGCCTGTTTCTGCCACCACTGAAGAAGGGGCCTCGCGGAGGCCTGCTGCAGCCCCTTCCATCTCCCGTGCCACCAAATGTGGGCTCTGCGGGGCAGGCGAGTGCTGACCTGATGGGACAGCCTCTGCGCTTGGCTTCCCACAATCCTCCTCCCCGTTAGGAGAACTTGCGCTTCTTCATGGCTTCTGCCTTGACCGCCAGGCTCTTGGCACAAATGGTCAGGACCACAATGAGCACGCCCACCACAAATGTCACCACTGGCCAGAGGAAGCAGTGCAGGAGGACAATGTCATCATGCGTGCGGCGTAGGAGAACGTCCTCTGGTCTGTAAGAGTGGAGGACAAGGAAGGAAGAGCAGTCAGACTCTGGTTACAGCATAGGAAACTCTACGACCTGCATAAGAACTGGATTTCCGGCCCAAGGGGATAATCACACTTGAAAGTCAAGACTCTGATTGGAAAGACACTGCACTTTCTGCTTCAAACCCATTTCCAAAAGCTGTGAGCTCTTGAATCAAGCAATTGGTGCAAATCTGCATATCATTTATTATATCATTTGCATGCTGCAAAATGTCAAAGGTATAGCATTATTTTGCTGTCATTTTTTTCCACCCAAAATTGCTCCCCTTTTCTTCCTTTCTTTTAACCTCACTGGCCAAAAGGCATAGATGAAGATGAATGTGACCGACGGGTGGGTTCTCAGCAAACCTACACTCAGTCTTGGCATTGAGGTAGAGCCCAAGTGATTTTAATTTGAAGGGAAAACGTTAACACCATTGTTCAGGTGAGGGCAATAGAAGGTATAGAGCCGTCAGGTGTGTCTAACCTGCACCGTTGCTTAACCATGAATGCAGACCAACACCCTGAAATACTACTACATCACATCATAGCATCCAAAGCCTGGCACTTTGGGTATTTCTTAGGATATCTCAGCTGTTCCATATGAACCAAAGGTTTCACTCGTAAAACATTTATTAATAAAATAAAACAATGGACTGAATGCATCATCTATGTTTCTACGTGAAACTTAGCATCCATTTGAGCCACTGCCCACTGTATTTCCACTGAGCCTGCAAAGCGGCAGTAATCAAGTTCTCTCTTGTCACTGGGAACATTGTTTCAGTTCCCACGTTTGTCTCTGATAGAAAGCAAAGAGGAGACAGGCGCCACAAACCACGCTCTCCCACCTTTCATGATTAGACAGACGTCTGGGAGTTCAATTTTCATACAAGAGGCTTGTATTTTATGAAATATTTGCATTCCACCCAAAGCAAAGTTGGCTCTGTTCTCCTACTACTGTAGGCTATGTACCTATTCTGCCTTCAGAAAAAATGTTGCAAAATAATGTATCCCACTATCCCCACGAAAAATCAAAGGCTTCAGAGCCCCACAGCAGTGCCTTTAACAGGGAAATATACCCGTGGGAGCTTTCACTGGTACTAGCTCTTATTTCCCAGAAGGCTGATAAAGAACACTGGGTATTTCTCTTTTCTGTGTCGGGAAGTTGCCACACAGCATCCGCAGAGACAGCTGTGCGGGCTGGATACGAAATGCTTTTCTTCTTTGGTGCGTAATTTCAATTTTTGTGCATGCAGTGAGATTCTAGGTGGCATTTCAATGACAAGTTGTATTAAATGAACGCAGAATAACTGTGGCAGCGAGGCCCAGATCACCGTCAGCTTGCACCAATCACTCCAGCTACTCCTCTTGCAGCCCATTGTCTTCAAGACCTAGGCTACCATTCACTTAAGTTCTGATCCTTTTTGTTTTCTTCTTATTGCTGTAAGGTGCAACAGGGCTGTGACCTGTCATTCTACATGGACTTATTATTAGATAACTTTTTGCTTGCTGCTGACTGAAGAGCTGCCTGGGCTGTAGCCTTATTGTCCACATACACATGAAAGAAACTTCATGCCTGCGTTGGAAGGAGTAGAGGTCAAGGCCCCAGAATAGCCGAGGCTCAAGGCAGTCGGAGTCACTTTTAGAGTCTTTACTGCCAACACTGCCTTGGCTCTCTTCCCAGCCACACAGCTGGAGGATGACCCTACCTCAGTGTGCAAGAGAAGGTCCAACCTGTCTCCCAAGATCTCTTTGTGGAACACACTATTCTACGCCTTTAAAACTATTGATACAAAGAGGAGTTCTAGATTCTTCATCAAAAAGGTCAGATACACAGCAACATGAATACATTTGGTACCAGGGAAAAACAAAGAAAAAGGAGAGGGAAAGGGAATTTGGATTTTCATTTCTATAGTAACTGCATGTGTAATTTGCATAAATAATGTGTTTTTGTAACTAATTTTCCGGTACAATGCTTCTGTGTAGATCTGCTTTGGTATGCTTTCTCCAGTCACTGTTTAGGTTATTATCGAATGCCTTTACCACATATCAAACAAACGAGCCGGGGAAACAGCTCCAGGAGGGACGCCGGAACTGCCATACAGGCCTTACAGACTGTCTGAAACACAGTTTGAAGAGCAAGTGTTGGAGAAGATGTGAAGGGAACGGGCAGGAGAGAAGGAAGCCACCGGAAACTTTGGATCCGGGAGCTTGTCTTCCTCAGAAACTCTCTAGAATTCTATCTCCTTGTTCCTGGGCAACACTTCTGTTTCAAAGCTTTACGTGACAAAGTAAAATGACTCATGCGAGCTGCATTTGAACTGCTTCAACAAATCCTTCTTTAGAGCTAGAAAAAAATTATCATAGACATTTCCTTCAAAACCATGCATGTCTGTCTCTACTTCAGACAGCTCTAAGGTGCCCCACAATCTCCTTGAATAGGAAAACATTATTTCTCAGGCCCCTAGTCCCGTGGTTATACGATTCACCGAGATCACCTTTAAATTGCTTCTTCTGGCCTAAGTTTTTCCATTTTGACTGGGCTTATCGTACTGTAATTGAAGGTACTCTCCTGCCTCAGTTACCTATGTCCTCTGGGCTGGTTGGCCAAAAACTATTTGACTTAGAATTTACTTTTTTTTTCATGGTTATATGGTCAAAATGAAGAGGAATTTCATTGAATGTAGACAAAAAGGCCAAACACAATACTCTCTCCCCAAGGGTCCTTTCGCAGGGCGTGTGCATTGTAATGAAAACAGGGTGAGGAAGGCATGAGCATCCCGAAAGAAGAGCAAGTATAGCCGGGAACTGTGGAAAATGCCTGCCTGCAGCTTCGAATGGACCTTGTGGTAATGAAGACGACATTTCTGATGGCTCGCTGCTTACTTACATTTAGCATTTACTAAGCACCGTGCTCCCTGGCAAACACTACGGCAGGACATTTCATTATTTCATTATTTATTTATTTATTGTTTATTTATTTATGTTTTATGTTCCTTGGTGTTTCGTCTGCATGTATGTCTGTGTGAGGGTGTCAGATCCTCCTGGAACTGGAGTTACAGACGTTGTGAACTGCCATGTGGGTGCTGGGAATTGAACCTGGGTCCTCTGGAAGAGCAGACAGAGCTCTTAACTGCTAAGTCATCTCTCCAACCCTAGGAGAGATGACTTATCTCGTCCTCAAAATAACTGTGTTTGAAATTCCTTCAAGGCAGCACTGGAAGGGATTAGGTTGCTCAAATTCACACAGTTTAAAGTGACAGCATAATAATTTGAAACCATGTCGGTGTGATTTTTTTTTTTAGCTGTGTTATTTATTTACCTATAAGCCAGCTTTTCTCAAACTAGGTTCAAGTGATACCTGTTTCAACCTCTCATTCAACTCCCTCAGAATCTGAAGTTGTGCGGCCCAGAAGTCTTGTAGGAAGTCTGGGGTGACTCTACCTGTACTTGTGCAAGCAGTATTATGTAGGGTTCTATAAGGAAAGTAGGCAGAGTGTACCCTAGTTAGCCATTTCTCCGACTATCCAATGCTAGTTGATACCTAGGCCCTGATGCTTGTGAGCACTTTACTGTGTACCCTCATAGGAGCAGACAGAGCTATAGGACAGGGCAGATATGTACGGGGCAGGGCCAGAGACTAAGAGCTGGACATTCAGCCCACAGTGTAGAATTGGTCATAGGAGGCCTTCGGTTCTCCTATGAGAACCAAGAAGGATGCCTCCTAGGCCAGCCTCCACTCCAACAATTGAGATAAAACCAGAGGTTTGGGATACATCATCTTAAAAACGGAAAATTGATCCCCTTTGACTTTGTCTAATCAACTAGGAGAAGTCACAATCCATGGTACTTGTTCTGTTGACCAGTGGGGAAAGAAAACGGCGATTAAAAAAATAAAATAAAATAAGGGATTTCTTCAATCTATTCTTATCTCAACAGGGAGTGGGGAGATGTCTCAGCTGGGAAGTGCCTGCTGGGTGATAATGAGGGTCTGAGTTCACGCCCACAGCAACCTGAACTTAGTTAAACCTGAACTTAGTTGTGCACAGCCAGGCCAGAATCCTACAACTAGAGGGGGCGGAGACAAGTGAATCCCTGGAGCTCACTGGGCAGCCAATCTAGACAATTAGCGAGCTTTAGGATCAGTAAGAGACGCTGTCTCAAAAGACAACATAGCCTAGCATGACACATACCTTTAATCCCAGCATTCTGGAGGCAGAGTAGGGGTCAACTCAGTGAGTTTGAGGCCAGCCACAGCATAATGAGTTTCAGAGGAAGAAATAAGACAAGCTAACTAAGCAATACTGAAAGACACCTGGCATCAGCCCCTGGCCTCCACACATGTATATTATGCAGCTACACACACGTGCACATGCACCCACATGCACAAATACATACACTTTACACATGCACACACGTACTACACACATACCATAACTTGGATTGCATAATTTGTGAATATGATACTATGGAAACTATATCAACCATGAACCAAGAGGACCCACTTAAAAGCGCTGTCTCCATGAGATCTTACAGGGAACAGAGGCCCTTCTAGAGCATCAGAATCCTTTCCATGATCTTAGCACAGGATTTTTTTCCCATCATGAAAACTGTTACAATGTTAAGATTTTGACCCATTTTAGCAAGACAATGAGACATCCTTCTACCAGCTCCAGTCCTCTTGCCTTATCTTTTCAGTTTTGTATATTTGGAATTGACCTTGATAAATCCTCCCTCGCACACATACCCCCTTTTGGTACTCTACATAAGTCTAAACATGTGAACAAATATTTATATGACATAACCACCAGTGGGCCGAGGACCTGAGTGTGACCCCTAGAATCCAGGTGGAAAATGCTGGCCACAGTGGCCTGCACTTGGAATTCCAGCACTGGGGAGGCCAAAACAGGCAGATCCCCGGGGCTAAGCTCCAAGCTAATGAGCTGTCTGAAGGAAAAAAGAAGAAGACTGAAGGCTACTGAAGAATGAAACCTGAGGTTGTCCTTTGGCCTCCACACATAACACACATGAGCACACACACGTGAGCACATGCACAAAGACACATGAACACATGCACACACATGAACACATGCACACACGAGCATAAGCACACACATGAGCACATGCACACACACGAGCACATGTGCACACAGCATATGCACAAACACATGAGCATGCACACACAAGCACATGCACACACATGAACACATGCATATACACAAACGAGCACACACATAATGAACGCATACACACACATGAATGCATGCACACATGAGCACATGTACACACATACAAGAGCACATACACAAACACACATGAGCACATGCACACATGCGAGCACATGTACACACATACATGATCACATGCACACACATGAATACATGGCACACACACACAAAGCTTTACTATGGTTAGGCATGAGAAATGTGGGATCCTGGAGGTAGCAGAAAGTTAGCTTAAGCTGAAGACATTTGAGACTAAACAGACAAGACAAACTCCTTCTAGAGATTTCCTCCTCTACATAACCATGCAACTTCTGGGATCCAACGCTACCACGCATTTCTTCTCTGAGGGGTCCAGCTTTCACAGACCACTCATGTCTGCAGAGGCAAAGACTGTCACAAACTTCCCCTCCTAAAGGCCAGTCTGGCCATCACTGGAGCCTTTTCTTTGCCACCCTTGTATGCATGCCTCAAATCTAACCACTTCTTCTCTTAGTTGAGGTGCTTTGAGTAAAACTACAACAAAGTCCTTGAGATAATTCATTTATGGAAAAGAAAGATGTGTTCGGGCCTGTGGCAAGGCACCGTATCATGCTGGCGGCACATGGTAGAGCGACCGCTCTCTTCATTCACAGGGAATAAAGGGAAACACAGACAAGGGTTCAACAATTCTTACTGTGGGACAATGGTCTGTACCCTGTCACTTATATTTTAAATAAACGCTGATTGGCTAGTAGCCAGGCAGGAAGTATAGGCAAGTTGACCAAGCAGGAAGTAAAGGCGGGGCAACAAGAATTCTGGGAGAGGGAAGTGCAGTCCGCAGTAGTGATCCAGACATAGCAAGCAAGATGTACCTTGCTGAAAAAGGTACTGAGCCACGTGTCTAACATGGACAAGAATAATGGGTTAATATAAATTATAAGAGTTAATAAGAAGCCTGAGCTAATAGGTCAATCCGTTTATAACTAATGTAGACCTCTGTGCATTTCTTTGGGGCTAAACGGCTGTGGGACCTGGTAGGACAGAAATCCTCAGTCAACAAATTCTCTTCTACACCATGGCCCCAGTGATCTAAAGACTGTCTAATGGTTTCCACCCTTCAAAAGTTACAATACTTTCTGATACAGGAGGTAAGTGGGTCACTCAGAACACAAACACTAGCAGAGTATTAGTCATTGTTTTGGTTTTTAGCAATACCATATTCTGTAGCCCTTCTAGAAGGAGACCGGATGAAAGCATACTCCATGAGGATACCAAATTTGATCTATTGATTTAATAATTTAAAAACTAATCTTTGAAGTTTCTTTTCTATTTAAAGACACTAAAGATTGTGAATAGAAATGCTGGGAACCAGAGTTTCACAGCTTAGTTGTAGAGAGCTTAATTAAGATGCACAAGGTTTGCCCTCTAGCAAATAAGAAAGTTGAACTTGATTTTGGTATAACCGAACCACCCTACTTGAGAGCAATCAGCTGATATGTCTAGTTGCTAGGGAAGCAGTCATATGACCTTGCCAATAAAGTAGAAAAAGCACACTTGTCTTCCTTGTGGCTGCAGGAGGGGGCTTGCTCAGCTCACTGACAGTGGTGGAGAGAGGGACAAGCCACACGGGTCCTTCACAGTGAGTGTTCTTACACTGCGCTTCTCTCCTGTGGGGACACACTTGGAACCCTGGCGTAGTATAAAGTTAGCTTAAGCTGGAGGCATTTGCGACTAAACAGACAAGACAAACTCCTTCTAGAGATTTCCTCCTCTGCCTAACCACGCAACTTCTGGGATCTGAGGCTACCATGCATTTCTTCTCTGAGAGTTCCAGTCTTCACAGAAGATCACTCATGCTTGCACAGGCAAACACTGTCACAAACTTCCCCTCCCAAAAGTCCATTTGTCTGTCATTAGGACCTTTCCTTTGTCATATGCATGACCAAATCTAATTACTTCGTATATACAAAAAACATACTTACTAACACTGATCCAGGTTTGTTTGTGTTTTCTCCTGCTAATGTATTATTTGTCAATTTCATTCCGGTCCCCAGACGTTAAACCTGAAGGAGCAGAGGGGTTTTCCTTCCCTACTCCATTTTGAGCTCATTTTGACTCACACAGGCTTAGCGATGATGCTATGGTCAGGGCTTTAAAAAGCCTGGACGGCAGCTATCTCGGGAGCGTGGTGTTGCTCCAGAGGGTTCCTATCTATGGATAGTATGCTCGCCACACATCTATAAATGTTAGTCTCACCCTCCAGTTGTCCTCTGCTGTCTTTCCCAGGCTGACTCAGAGTGACTGCACAGGGGTTACCTCTCTTTTGTGGAAAAAGTTAAGTCAGATCCAAATCTAGGGGTATGCAGAGAAACATATGCACCCGATGGCGGCAGGAGAAGGAGTTAAGTGGCAGGGGCATTATTTTGGAGAAACAAAGGGTCGAATTAATTATAAAGTAGACAGCGTATAACTAGGTACATGCTGAAGGAAGGACCCAATAATCTACCCGTGGAGGACTGCATTTGAGAATATGCGCTTGACTTAGACAAACCTAACCCTGAGGTAAACGTTTAATCCATTCTTCACGCCTTAGTTTTCTCATCTGTAAAATGTGCGTTCATTACTTTTCTCGTTGTTGTGAAGAATATCTGATAAAAATCAGTATAAAGAAGGTTGGAAGGATCTCCTTTGCCTCATAGTTTAAGAGACATAGTTCATCACAGTGGGGAAGACGCTGGTGGCAGATGATCATATTATGTCATTCTAGGAAGCAGAGTGCAGACAGGAAGTAGAGGCCAGCTATAAAACCCTTCTTCTATTGAGACTCCATCTCCTCAACCGTCTACAACCTTCTACAACCTTCCAAATCAGTGACATCAGCTGGAACCAGTGTTCAAACACGTGAGTGGGGGGGGGGGTCAAACACATGAGTGTGTGTGGAGGGGAGGGAGGATCAAACACATAGTGTGTGTCGGGGGTGGAGGCATGTCCTATTCAAACCACAACAGTGGGATGGCAAAAAAGCTGCCTTACTCCCGAGAACTAAATGAGATATGGAAGTGAGGTGCTTCAGTAGCTTCCTGAAGGGGAGCCCATAAGAGACAGCAGTGAGAATAATTGTCAGTACTCAGTAAAACCCGATTCTGGAATGGTGACCATACTGGGTCTTCTCCGGGTACCTTCTTCACCTGTACACTGTAAGGAGGTAGTCAAAGGCAGTCCCTCTGATCTCATTAAAATCCTGGCAGAGAGGACTCTGTTGCTCCTTGATCCCCTGTGTCATGAACAGTGAGCACCCATCCTGCATGGCGGGCTTACAGGGAGCAAAGGCGACCAACAGAACAGGTTCCACAAGCAAATGATGTTTTCCGATTCTACCACACACGTCAAGCAGAGGCAAGAAAACAGCCCCTAACGTCAGAGCCTTCATTAGGAACATAAACAGGAGTTATGCGCTAAAACACATCCTACAAACATCCTTTCACAGAACTAGATGATGCCGAGGGCAGTCCCCAGCTACAGATGGGGCCCGTGTCAGTGACTGTCTCAACTGAAACAATTCCTAAGAACCCTGAGGGAGCTGCTGCGGCTCTGCACTTACACAGTGACATCTTTTGGTTCGAATCATGCTAAGTGCTCACTGCTTTTTTTTTTTAAACGACCTGTCTGTCTTCTCAATCCGACTCTTGAAGTACTGGCATCAGACACTTGTTAGGTGTAACCTGTGTCTATGAAAGCTCCTAATTTCTCAGGAAAAAAAAAATGCAGGCATCACTGTCAAGATTTGCAAGCAGAAAGTATGAACTTTTGACTTAGAAAAAATAATACTAGTTTTCATCTCTTTGCTTTCAATCTGCAGAAGCAATGTGGCCAGCTGCCTCTGGCTCCCGTCACACAGCCACAACGGCCTTCAACACTGAGGCTTCTCTGCCATACTGGCATGGACTCTCAAACTGTGAGCTGCAATAAAGCTGCAACTCCTTGAAGTTGCTTTTGTCAGGTGTTTTCCCACAGCAACAAGAAAGTAACAATGCCTCCTAGGTCCCTCCAACATTGGGATGCTAGCAGCTTAGTGTTCAAATCGCTTGTTTCCAGGGACAGGGGCTGACACCAGCAGAGCGACTGCACACGTAAAAAGAGACCGTTTTTGGAAGCTCACTCTAACAGCCCCATTTTCTGTCATTTCCCTAAGCTGAATCATGTTCTCAGCCCTCACTGCAGGCTCGGAGGACACGGAATAATCGCAGATTGCACACTTGCAACGTGGGTGTGAGAAACCGTTTCCCAGGAGAAGAAGACAAACACACCGATGAACCCAAAATAAGCACACGAGCCGGGATTCCATTGGGTGCTTGGAAGGCTGGCAAGAGCTTCAACATTTTGGTTCTCAAGGAAATGAGCAGGGTAAGGAATCCCCTCAAATGCCACTGTATCTCCTTCCTGTCTGAACACGAGTGGGCCCAACGCGTGCACCAGTGGCATCTTAAAGGAGGTCAAAAAACACTTTCGTTCCCCATGGATTAAAGTCAAGATGGCAAGGGTGTCACAAGTCAGGGGTAGAAGACAGCAAGCTCAGCCACACCCAGGGGGTTTCTCACAAAAGAATGGACCGAGCATCTGCTCAGCTCCACTTAGATGATCTCCCTGGGGTTCCCCCGGACCTAGAAGAGCTCTGCATTCTGCTAAGCTCAAACTGTGAGCTCGACAAATGTGAGGGGCGTGGCAAAAGGCCTCAGAGGATGGAGTAAAAATCCATGTCCCTGAACTGCAGCTGAGCAAATCCGGAGGGGGAAACGCAATCCTAGCCTTCATGGGGATCTAAAGGCCACGTCTATCTGCTGGAAACTGCAAATGCCAGAGCTGTGTTCGCCCAAACAGTCATGCGTATTTACTTGTGTTTCTACAGATTGTGCCAACTATTTTCAGATAATTTCAAAAACAAGTGATCATATTTACTCCTCTGCTTGCCTCTCTGCCTTTTTGTTTTTTATGAGTGGGTATGCCTATGTATGTTCACGTGTGTGAGGGTGTTGTGTACGAGTGCGTGGGGGGGGGAGTGCGCGCGCATACGTGTGTGTGTGTGTGTGTGTGTGTGAGCCAGAAGTCAACCTCGGAACATTCCTCGGGCACTACCCACATTCTTTGAGACAGGTTGTGCTGGGGTAGTTTTATGTCAACTTGACACAGCTGACGTCATCGGAGAGGAGGGAAACCTCAATTAAGAAAATACCTCCATAAGATCGGGCTGTGGGCAGGCCTGTACGGAATTTTCTTAATTAGTGACTCATGAGGCAGGGCACAGCCCACCGTGGGAAGCGCCCATCCCACCTGCCTGAGTTTCCTGTCCTGACATCCTTCAGTGATGGACTGTGATGTGGAAGTAGAAGCCAAATAAACCCTTTCTTCCCCACAGTGCTTTGGCCAAGGTGTTTCATCACAGCAGCAGTAACTAAGACATAGGGTCTCTCACTGACATGGGACTTACCACGAAGCTGAGGATGCTGGCTAGAGATGCCCAGGGAGCGGCCTGTCTTCTATGCCTCCCCAGTGCTAGGACTAAAAGCATCTGTCACCACTCCGGGTGCCTCCTGGGAATCAAACTCAGGTATTGACTGAGCTATCTGCCCAGACCCCTCTCTGTTTGTTTACAAAATCCACGTCTAGCCCAACCTCTCCCTCTGTGGGATAGTTTCTGTTCTTCCAACTCATCCTGCTGAAGGGCTCTGCCTGCGCTGGGACACCTCCGAATCTGCTCCTCATGGGTACATCCCTATTCTGGCCTCCCGTGCTATGAAATGCTGCTGGCCTGGGAAGGGCCACATGAGAAGATACCAGGTAGGCACGTGGCTATCCAGACGCACCCCACAGCAATTTGCTCCATAATTGTCTCAGCTAACCACCAGTGCTGTCTAGGTTCAGTTCAGTTCTCTATCATTAGATCCTCAATGAAGAAAAGTCACCCACAGGTCCATTTCTTCACGTTTATACCCTCTGCGTGTCAGTAACACACTATTATCCTGGCAACTGTGGAAAAAAAGGATTCAAAAATGTGCCTTGGGTTGGAAAAGGACAGATGAGTATCTTGTATATTGCAAGTTTGAAGGAAGGGCTGTCTTCTACTCTAACGCTGTCATTCTACAAGGTTCCCAGTTATTAGAAGCCCTGTTTCACTACAATGTATTGTAAAAAAGCAGCTATTTTTAAGTTAAATAATTAGAAGAGAGTGTGTGTGTGTGTATGTATATGCTTTGGATCTGCACACAAAAAAAGAGAAGCAGGCCTAGCATTTCCACCCAGGCAACCAATGACTCACACGTCTGGACCCCTAAATTGCATCCTACAGGATACACGAATAATGATAGCTTTTATACTCAGTGTTGTTGTTGTCTGTTGTGCAATTGTGTCTCTTCGCCACAAGGCATTAAGCAGATATTAAGATGTTTCTGGATTATAAAATTAGCTGAATTAGTTTTGAGGCTCTATTCCTACAGGATAAGTCTCTCCTTAGCAAGCTCCTACAAAGAACATACGACTGAGAAACATGCATGACAATTAAAGCAGTGACCAATGACTAAATAACAATACCTGTGTGTGCCAGCAGCTTAACGTCATCCCTGGAGCATATGATAGCCAATGTTCAATAAGATAATATGCAAATAATTAACAGCAGAGTGGCCATCCGAACATGTTTTTTTTTAAGAGTTTGAAGTTCACAGAAAACTTCTATGCAGTGAGCAGTATGGATTCCTAGGGATATCATTTTTTCTTTTGCCATTTCACCACCACTAATATTCCAGATGGGGACAACGCCTTAAAGCTGTATAAAACCCAAGGCAGATGTGCATACTCCCCTTGTCATAGACTTCCAAATCTAAAGGGCACAGTTTTCAGACACATACTAGGGCATTTAAAAAGGCTTTCTTGGGATTTGGTTCTCTGACATTTGCTCAACACCTACGGCTGGCAGGCATCAGGGACACCCTACTCGCCAGCTTGCCCATGAGCAGTAAACGTGAGGGTGAGAACACTCTCTTCTGCCTCCACTCCCACCGCCCAGCCCGACACTGGCACATGCCTCTTTGGGGTGTTCTGTGGATGCTTGCTCTCCCTCATGGCGACAATCCACTTCAAGATGCAGTGGCCGTTTGCTCACAGTGCAGAGATAACAGAAAAGAAGGGGTGCTTAAGTGTGCCCAGGGGTGGGGGCGGGGAGGAAAGACCTTGTGAGCAATATAGGTTTTGGGGAATAAATGCACCAGAGTTTATTGGGCGAGGGGGCGCCATGAAAAGGCACACATTCGGCAGGCTGGCGTTTCCGATGACTTTGCCATCGGTAGTAACCACAACAAAAGTGTTTACGGTAATGAGTCACTGGTCAGAATTAACAGAAACTCTTGTGTTATCATATCCCAACACGGGCTAGCACCCTGGTGCCTGTTAGCAACTCTTCATCGGGGAGGTTAAGAACACAGACTCCGGAAACAGAGCACAGAGGTTGGAAGTTGATCTCAAAGATGAGGAGAGCAGAACAGTGGGTTCAAGAGGCTGATAAAGAAATAAAAATGGAGATGGGAAACAGTTACCACACTAAAGTAGACAGAAGGAATGGGCTGTAGGATTCTACAGCTCAATAGGATACGTATAACATACAATAGCCTACTACATATTTTATGAAGAACTTGATGGGAGAAGTTCCCAGGCATTAAGGAAACAATAAATGTTCAAGGAAGTGGGACTAGTATTGCTTGATTTGATTGGCGTCCACTGGATAAATGCATTGAATCGCCTCATTGTCTGGACTCTAGATACATACACTTATTATTCACCGATCCTGGCTACTCTTACCCAGGCACATGGTTCAGATAGGCTGCTCAACCTCTGGAGGCTTCAGCTCTGCCATGTGCAGAATGAGGACAACGGACAGAACACCCTGCACAACTACGCAGAATCGGGAATTAACGTCTACGAAGCATTTGAGCAACTTTTGACACAGAGGTAGCAGGATGGATAGAAGTTGGCTCATGCTGGCTGGGATGGTACAAAATAGGTCTCTTAAGTCCCAGTGGGTTTTAGCATCTTTATTAACAGAAGTTCTCCTGACTTACAATTACCATGGTATCAAAGGGTTCGGTCAGTAAGATGCTTCACAAGTGCAAACACAAGCTCATGAGTCTGATCCCTGGAACCCACACTTACAAAGACAGGCATGGAGGCACACACTTGTAATCTCAGTGCTGGGGAGGTGGAGACAGAAAGATCCCTGGGGCTCCCTAGCCAGTGAGAAATACTTCAAAACAACAAAACAAAACAACAACAACAACAAATGGTGGATGGTACCTGAGGAGCAACACCCAAGACCATCCTTTGGCCTCCTTGTGAATGAGCACACATGAACATGCACACAAGTATACCAACACAGAGATGTGTACACACACACACACACACACACGTGTTGGAATAAAAGAAGTAACCAGTTCAACAGGTACTAGAATCAAGATTCAAAACAATCACAAGAGACTAAAAATGATGCATTACAATCAATTATATATATTTACAGAAAAATAAATTACAGTTCTTGTACTTATGCCCAGAATGCAAGTCTTGCAAGTTTAGGAACTGGGAAAAAGTTGCTTTCAGAGAAGCATATAGGGCTATGATGAGCTCAAGAGTGCGGCTTGTGCCTAGCGTGTCAAGTCCCCGCTTTCATCACTAGCGCTGAAAAAGAGCGAAGATGGGAGGTGGGGTGTGAGGCATATATAATGCAGACACGAATGGAAGAGACCTTATTGCCAGCTGTGTGTGCACTGACAATTGTAACACCTACTCAGAGCTAATGGCAAAGGTGCCCTGTCTTGGACTCCATTTTAGTGTCTAGATCAACACTGGTGATGGAAAGTTTCTGATTTGTGATGAACAGGCTAGCTCAGGTCACGGAAAGAAGGGCATCACAGCTAGGCATGGTGCATCCCTGCTATCCCAATACTCAGGAGGCAGAGGCAGGAGAATTGCTATAGTTTAAAACCAGTCAGGTCTACAGAACATGGATATATTTCAGAGAATAGTCCAAGAAAGAAAGAAGGGGGGAGAGAAGAAGGGAGGGAGGGAGAGAGGGAGGGGAGAAACAGAAGGAGCAGGAAGAGGAGAAGCAGGAAAAGGAGGGGCAGAGGGGGCAGGAGGAGGAACAAGAGAAGCAGCAGGAGGAGGAGCAGGGGAGCAGAGGGAGGATGGAGGGGAGAAACAAGTGGAGAAGCAGCAGGAGGAGGAGGAGCAGAGGGAGGAGCAAGAGGAGGAGCAAAGGGAGGTGGCCCAGCAGCAGCACAAGGAGGAGGTGTTGGCTCCAGCCTGCTGCTCCGTGGCCTAGAACCTGAAAGGTGTCATGTCTGCCACAAGACTTAGACAGCACAGTCTGCCTCCAGAGTGAGACACAGCACTAGCCAGGACTGCGGTAAAGCTGGCCAGTCTAAGCGCATGCTTTCAAGACGGCAAGGCGAGTGTCAACGCTGTGCTAACATCTGTTCGTGACTCCCCAGGGGCCCCCCTCCCCAGTCACCAATGAGTCACTCCCTTTCTGCCTCTACTGTTTGCTTAGTGGAGATCCGGAAACTCAAAGAACTAATTAAAAACAAACAAAAACAAACAACAAAACATAAGTTCCTATTAACCGAAAATGTTTGAAGATGGATCGGCAGGCTGAGGGGAAAGAAGAGGAGATATCCACATCTATCAGAGCTGGTCCAATACAGAAAACGATGTGGTAGAAATCTGTTTATCTGGGATTTGTCTTGCCTTGAATATGAAATCTCCCCCACGGGTTAAAGCGTTTGAGCAACTGGTGCCCAGCAGGCGATTCCTGTTTTCCTTTTGGGGCAGACAGAACATCACTTTATAGAGGAGGATGGCCTCAAACTCTGAGATCCCCGTCTTTGCATCTGCCTCCCAAGCACTGGAAATAAAGGCACGCTCCACGGTACCCGCCCTTCTGTTCGTTTTGGTGGTGCTATTTGAAGGCTACAGAAGTTTGGGGGGTTGGGAACATCCCTTGAGAGAGAGGGTCACTAAGGGAGAGCCTTGAGGTCTCACAGTCGGGCCCCACTTCCTGTCTGCTCTCTGCTCCCTCACTTCCGGAAGAATCCACCAAGCCACCCAGCAGCTGATTCATGACTGACAGGCCAGCCGACGATGCCTTCCCTGGTGTGATGGACTGCATCCCCTCAAACGATAAACCAGAATAAACCCTGAAGACGCTCGCTTCTTGACAGCCAATTAGTTTCAGCACGCGTTTTATTTAACCAGGGATTGGAGTAAAGGACTGAACAGATGTCAGCCTGTGAGTCTGCGGGTTCCACATACACTCTCCGTGTGCCACAAGCGCCTTCTGTCCCCACAGTATCTAATATGAAACCGAGGCAAGAGCGCTGCTGCGGTAAGTGGTCCAAGGTCATTCACTGAGTCAAGAACAGGAGCTATGCATAGAACTGAAGTCTCCTGACGCACAGCCCTGCCCTGCATTCCACCAGCCGGTGATGCTGCACTCTGTGACCTACTTGTCCTGTGCCTCTTGTAGTTTTCCTCCCCAACTCCCCCAGGGCTCTCTTTAAAGGCTGCATAAAGCACCTTAAATGAAAAAGTGATTTGATAACATCCCATATGTGATTTTATTGCCATGACGATAAAAGCCGTTAGAAGATGAACTCGCCCGGAGCGAAGACATTCTGATTAGCCATCAGAAAAGAGAATCTCAATTGCACATTTTAAATAATGCATGGTGTTTAGATGTCAGGCAGAGAAGGAATGCTGGAATGAATTCCATACATATCCTACAGCTTGCTGGAGACAGCAAACACCACTTTTATAAAAGTACAGATTTGGAGACTAAACAGAGCCTTCAGTTCTGATGTAATGTCTCAATATGGAACTAGACACGAATGTACATGGGAAAGACTAAGATTTCAAATTCACTGTTTTGTTCTTGAAGACTCATGCTATATCACTGAACTCAAAGTATAAAGAGAAAGCCAATATGCTTATGAAAAAAAACTATGGTGGGGGGCTGGAGAGATAGCTCGGTGTTTGAGAGCACTGGCTGCTCTTCCAAGGACTGAGGTTCAATTCCCAGCACCCACATGGCAGCTCCCAGCTGTCTGTAGCTCTAGTTTCCAGGAGACTTGACACTGTCATACAGATGTACATGCAGGCAAAACACTAATGTACATGAGATAAAAAGAATTAAATAATTAAAAAATAAAAGAACTATGAAATCAGACCCTTCTTTAATCAAAGATTAAGAAGTACCTCTCACAGAAACTAGAAAATAAAATTAGTGATGAAAATTTTAACATAAAACACCAATTCAACGGTTTATTTAAAATTCAGATCTGAGCCAGAGAGATGGCACAGCAGGTAGAAGTGCCAGCTGCACAAGCCTGAGGCAGTGAATTCGATCCCCAGAACCTACCTAAGAAAGCTGGTTCTGTAACGCCAGGACTCGGGGGTTGAGACAGGGGGTGAAACTCACAGGTCAGCTAGCCGGGGGTACATAGTGCAGCAGCAGAAACAGGGCAGCCTTGTCCCCACAAGGAGGAAGGAGAACACTTCCCTGAAAGTTGTCCTCTGACCTTTACATGTGGGCCACGGATGTGAGCCACGGCATGAACCACCACCACCCTCTTGCCAATGAAAATAACTAACTAAGTAAATTAAAAACCAGGTTTCCATTTTTGTATGCAAATTAATCCTAAGAAGTCCACAAGTGAGAAATCTTTTTCTTTAGAAATTTGTCCTAGAAAACATGGAAAGAAAAAAAGAAAGAAAGAATATCTTCATAGCCAATGATGTACTTAAATTCCATCTATAAATACATTAAAATAAAGATATTTATTAGAACAAATCTTATAGAATGTGTTCCTGCCTGGCTCCTGGCTGCCTGCCTAGCTTATACCCTGAAATAACAACACATAAATTGTATTCATTTAAATACTGCCTGGCCCATTATCTCCAGCTTCTTATTGGCTAATTCTCACATCTTGATTAACCCATTTCTAATAATCTGTGTAGCACAACGAGGTGGTGGCTTACCAGGAAGGATCTTAACCTGTGTCCATCTTGGAGAGGAGAGCTATAGCATCTGCTTGACTCAGTTTTCTTTCTCCCAGCATTCTGTTCTGTCTACTCCGCCTACATTAAGTTCTGCCCTATCAGGCCAAGAAGTTTCTTTATTAACCAATGAAAGTAACACATAGATAGATGACCCTCCTCCATCAAAATCTGTTTTTGAAATGCAAAGACCTGGTTAAAAAAAACAATCACAAAGGACCAAGGACTTTTCACTGTGTTGGTTATAAATGTATTCAGAAGCACATATCTACATATGGCATCATCCCTACAAAACCGAATTACTGTGAGGTGGTGGCATTACCTTGCTCCTCCACTGACCTTGGACCATTTTGCTCTTTCCTGACTTTCTCTCTTTTGCACCATTAGGATTTTATAAAGCATCTTCAGTTATTCTGAATGTACAAGACTCAGAATTAGAGTTGTTAAAGCCACACAGCTTGGGAACACAAAGGAGTGGTGGAGACCGGAAAGTCGTCGGTCTGTCAAAGTTTATAGGTGAGAAAGCCAAGCTCCATGTAAGCGAGCAGTACTTTTCTGACCAATTGCCTTTAATTCTCTATTTTAATGGCTTTCAAACTGTGTTCTACAGAGCTCTCTACTTATTTGAACTCAGGCTGTTATGTTCATCTGTCTTTAAAATGCTAAGGGTAAAAATACACACTACAGAATTAGAATATATCCATTCAGTGGCATAAGTATAGCATGTTTCCTTCTTTTTTCTGAGCAATATACTCTTTCTCTTGTGTGTGTGTTATATTGCTTTATCCATTAATAAAACCCCATTTATTTAATCAATCAATGCCCAAGCCTCCAATGAGAGAAGAGCCAGGCTACTTGTTACTGTTCCTTATGTGCTACAAATGGATCAAATGGAAAGAGGCAAACATATATTATTACTCAGGATGCACTGCTGTGAATATGCACTCTTTATCATAACCCAAATAAAAGCAAGACTCCTCAAGGTAGATGATGTCACTCTCATTTCACAGGTTAGGAAACCAAGCCGGAGAAGGTGAGCCATTCACTCAGTTTATACAGTGAATCCAAGTATAAATTCAGATATGCGGGGGTCACGTGGCTGCTGCCTTTAAGCAACTCTCAATCTGTGAGGGGGGAACGCGAAGACTCATTTAACTCCGGGAAGTATGAGGAAAGCAACTGTGGAGATGTGCGAATACAGAACAGAAGTGATTAGCGACACGAGCCAAGGTGTAGACACAAGGGAAACCGAAGCACAGATAAAGTCACCCCCAGAGTCACAGGATGAGGAAATGGCTGGGTCCATCCTAGAGCCATGGTGCTATGCCAATATCTAGTAGAGAAAATAACAAAGGTGTGCCCATATGATTGGGGAGAAAGGGGCAAAGGCATTATGGGAAACAGAATAATGAGTTGATCAGAGCAGGCAGTGAGAAAACTGAAACACCCCCCACTTCTCTCCAGGGTCAACAACACACACTCTCTCACATGCTGTTCTCCAGCCTCGCTGGCTTGACAGTTACCGAGCCCCACAAAGCTTCCTTGCCTCAGAAGCCATGCACTCCACGGTGCCCCACTCTGAAAGGGCCTTCCTCTGTCGTACTTTTACCTACCTAGTTAGGAGTTTCTGAGCCACCTCTGCTTCCCCCAGCATGATTCATTCAGGTCTGCAAGGCCCCATCATGCCATAATATCTCAAAGCAATGCCTGTAAGTCCTCTTCATTGCATTACCTGGCTTTGCATTTATACAATATATAGAGACCATGCCTTTTTTGTTGTTTCATCTGTCTATCTGTCTGTCTGTCTATATATCTATTTTTTGATTTCATGTTGACACATAGCTCAGTAACAGAATTTGGAGCTGAACTGGAAGTAGAAAAAAATTAATCAAAGATGATGATGATGTTATCAATATCATCATCATCTATATCAAACAGTCTTAAAATCGAGACACAACCCCACCAAGGGGAGGCAGCAGAAAGAAAGAACAAAGCTAAGAAAACCAGCTTGGGTTATTGCATCCATGTAGACATCTGAACCGAAGCAGCAGCGGAAGTGGAATTCAAGGGATGATACAAGGGCTGGGGTCGGATTCATTCATTCGATGAGGGTTTGTGAACACAGGACTATGATGGGAGCTGTGAATGCCCATCCGTTCAGATGCACAGAGGGAACGAATAAACCCTCTCCAAGGAAATTCCCACCTGTTCAGGTGCTAACCAGTTAAGACAATCATGAGGACCTCTCTGCACCTGTTTGAAGCAGCGTTTGGACAGGAGAACCCCATTCTACTGCTAGAGCATGCTTGGGAAGGGGGCCTAAGTGGGTTTTACTGCAAAAAATAAGCCCAAGGAACAAAAAGGAAAATGTATAGTAATCCTGCCTGAACAAAAACTGTAGATACAAAATGGACACATTAGAAAGACTGTGGGCACCAGGGGTGAGGGAGGCAAACTGCTCGGAAGCAGTAAGAGACCGTGAATAGATGTAATCCTTAGATAAAGTTGCCCAAAGGACACGAGGACTGACCTTCCATTGCTGGTGGCTGTCCAGTCCTGCAGATTCTCCTCCTGAACATAGTTCACCTCAGTAAGACTCCACTAATCTCTTCCTTAGATTTTTAAAAAAATCACACCCGTTTCTTGAAAATGGAAGTTGCTGGTAACGATGCCTCGTAATTTCCTGCGATGGTGTGAAATCTAAAGGTTGCTTTAAATATAAAGTTCACCTTCTCAAGAGCATCTGGGAGTGGATGCCATGCGTCTATTTTAACTTCATGTGTGGCAGTAGTAAGAAACAGGGAGCTGCCATCTCACAACTCAACGGCGCTCCTGTTTCCTCTTGCATACGTCAGATGGAAGAGCCAGCCTGAAACCCCTGCGTTCCCAGAGTCACTCGAGAATTGCATCTTGTCACCAAGCTGTGGTGAACACCCTCCCTTGTCTCTGCACTTGACAGTTTGCAGACAGGTTTGGTGACAGGAAGGGTAGAGGTATGTATCCCTGCTGATGGAGGTGCGATGGGCTGTATTAAGACTAACACAAGATCTCCTCAGAAATACTTCTTTGGTCTTGGCCCTGGATTCCAGGCAGAGCTCCTATTGTACAGGTGATAGGGGCTACCTCTTGTTCACAAGAAGCCCCTTCCTATCCCCCTGGAATTCATGCTGACATTAATGAGGTGGCCCCGAGAGGTGGGGGCATTGCTTACAGAGGAACCAGCTTGTGATCAAAGAGCTAAAAAAAATTCAGGAACTCGAAAGTTTAGCACTGCCCCCTGACCTCTAGGAAGAGACGGGAGCCGCAAGCTGACTTAGCCACTAGTTATGCCTACAAAATGGGGGTTCTAGTGAGCACAACTATGTGCCCGAAGGGTGGCATGCAGTATAGGCTGTGTAACTGTCCTGTCTACATCCCATTTGGCAGTTTCTGAGCCAGGTCTCTTGTGATCACCTGGCATAGTGAGTGAGTGTTCCATGAGTTCTGTGAGGCGTGTCTTCCAGCACGTAACTGAGCTCATGGAGGAGGGCCATGGGGACCCCAACTTTGTGCACATTGGTCAAATGTGCAGTGGAATCTTGGGACGGCGAATTGGTGTCAGCATTGAGGGAGCGTGGTGAGCTGGAGAGCGCACTCTAACTTGTGGGACTTGATGTTAAGTCCAGGAATGCAGTCGTCAACTTGGACTGAACTGCAGGGCATTATGGTCCTGGAAGTGAACTAAAACACTGCTTCGGCGGCAAACCCTGCACACTTGGTATCAGAAGTACACTCGAGAGCAGTGTTTTCTGTTGAGGATATGGTACATGGCTTGTTCCTATCTGACAGCTGTCACTAAGGTGGAGGGACAGTCCTTCTGGACTGGTGCTGGGGAGATTCAGGACTCAAGCCTTCATGAGAAACCCTTTTAAAACAGAACAGAGTGGGGGATGGGGGAAGCGTTATCAGAATCATCATCAGCTAGTTGGGGCAGCGAGCAGGAGAGGGCGGTTTGTCTCCACCTGTGTTCTGAAATCAGTGCCCAGCCCAGGGCAAGGGCTTCAGGAGAAACCCAATTCTAAGAATGGTCCTGCAGTACAAAAGTGTGCTGACCCCTCGGGCCTGGTCCTGTCCTGGCTCCCACTCCACAAGAGAAGAGCTCCCTGCTTATTAAATTCTTCCTTTCTTCCTGGCTCCTTCTCCTCGAGCAGTGTTCCAGTTTCACCGTCTTCACTTTACACATTTAATTTCTTTCCTTTCTCTGGCCAGTTTAACTCTATAGTCGGCTCATTTCTCTCCGTGCGTTCTTGCCGCCTTTCCAGGTATTCAGTTCTTTCCCGGACTTTTAGTTCATTGTGGTAAGAATTTTAACATGGGATCCAACAGTTCAACAAACATTTACTGGCTTTAAATTTTTTTTTCATATGATATATTTAGATCATATTCTTTCTCCTCCCCCAACTTCTATAGTCTGTCCACTTCCCTACCCACCCAAGCTCATGTTCTGTCTCTCCCCCCCCAAAAAAAGCAACCTTCAAATCAAAACAAGCAAAAACTTCCCCCAAAAACAACATAAACAGATGAATTCTGAAGTCTGCTCTGTGTAGGCAAACTACTTCTTAGCATGGACCCTACCCTGGAGTGTGGCTTATATAGCCAGTGTGACTTCATTGAAGAAAACTGATTTGTCCTTTCCCAGGAGGTATCTTCTTAGTTAGGGGTGGGACTAGGTGTCCAATTCCCCTTCTCAGTGCTGGGATTTTGTCTGGCTTGGACTTGCACAGGTCTCACGCACACCGTCACAGTCTCTGTACACTCACAGGTACATCAGCCCTACATGGGGCTTGACAAACTCTGAAGCATAAACTACCCTGGAGTTTGAGTAGAGGTACAATGTCGTACACAGCTCTCGAGGGGTCTCATCCTTCATGAGGAAAACGTACCCCTGTGGATTCCTAACCCCCATTTCTACTGCCCCCAGCCACTAGTAACTACCGCCATTTCATTCTGTCCTCTGTGAATTTGACTGTTTCAGACACCTAATATCACAGAGTATCTGCTTTTCTGTGTCTGGCGCATTTCAAAGAGCTCAATATCCCAAAGTTCATCCATGTAGCCACATTACATGATGTCCTCCTTTCAAAATTTTAGCAGTTATCTATTTTATTGTGTGTATGCACACATGCATGTGTGTGGGTATGCTTAACATGGCATGCAAGTGGAGGTCAAAGGGCAATTTGCAGGAGTCTGTTCTCTCCTTCTACCATGGAATTTCCAGATATTGAACTCAAGTCATCAGGCTGGGTAGCACACAGATGTACCCGCTAAGCCATCTCCCTATCCCATCAGGCTAGGTAGCACACAGATGTACCCGCTAAGCCGTCTCCCTATCCCATCAGGCTGGGTAGCACTCACATTTACCCACTAAGCCATCTCCGTATCCCATCAGGCTGGGTAGCACACAGATGTACAGGCTAAGCCATCTCCCTATCCCATTCTTTTTAAGCGCAGCCCACTGCATGTATACACATTTTCTTTACTGTTTTGTTTCATATTTCTTGTTGTTTTAAGATGACATGGCATGAGCACAGGCTGGTCTTAGTTTCTCGGGCTCCACCCATCCTCCTGTAGGTCCCCAATGAGCTGACATTACTGGCATGTGCCCGAGTACTTGCCACATACCGTGTCTTCTTCTTCATCCATTCATCTGTCCACGGTCATTCTGAGTGTTTCTATATCTTGGCTACCGTGAATGTCGCAACAACAAACACAGAAGTACTGTGAACCTTTCGATACCCTGACTTCAAATATTAGTTCTGAAATTAATATTCAGAGGTGGAATTTCTTGGTGGTATGGCGCTTTTAATGTTTTGGAGGGATCGCCACACTGCCTTCCACCATGACGGCAACAGTGTTATACCTACTGATAGTGATGAGCTTCCTGTCGCCCACACTGTCACCAACAGGTGTCTCTTGAAATCTTAGTCCTTAAATGACAACAGCTACTCTAAAAGGGTAAACTGATAACTCAGTGTGGTTTAGAATTGCATTTCTCAGAAGATAAACAATATAAATAGAGGTTCACAGACCTACGGCCTCTCTGTGTCTACTGGGGAGATGTTTCAAGTCCTTAGCCCATTTTTAAATCGTTCTCCTGTTGTTACTGCTCTCAAGTTGTGGAACTCTTCCCACACTTTGCAGATGACCCCTTAACAGATATGCGATTAGCAAATATTTTCTCTTTACTGTATCTACCTCATCAGCCTGAGACTTCTTTGACACAGAGAGCTTTACAGTTGGGTGCCCGCGCTAATTGCTCTCACGGTGTCAGCCTGGCCTAATACAAAATGATTCCCATCTCTGTCCTCGGAGGCAGGGCCTGCTGCCGCCAAAGCCTTCTGAGAAGAGTTCTGGATGGCCTCCTTCTCTTCCGAGAGGCCTTTCAGGACAGCGTTTCCTGTCAAAGTGCTGTTCTTTTGACTTTGCCCTCAACCTCTGGCCGCTCCACCTCCCTCTCCTTGCCGAGGACTGAAATGTAGTCCATTGACATTTCTCTTCTGGTTGTGTTCCCAGCACACAGTCTTTCTCTTGGCCTCAGCGACAGCTTGTGTGCCCAGGAGTTCCAGATCTGTCTAACACTGCTCCCCATGTCTTGTTCCTAGACTTTTAGTTTAAGCGCCTAACTTTTTTGGAGCCCTCTAGGGATGTCTTAGGAGTGAGCACCTCTAGCTCAGAAGCACCATCACGGCTGGACTATACTTATCTCTCATGCAGTCAGATTTGACACTTTCCATTCCCTCATGATGTACATTGCCATGAAGGTCGACTGGTCCCCACTCTAAAATGTCTTTTGCATACAGCATCCCTGTTTGCTACATCACCACTGCTGCCACTGCTGCCACCACCACCGCCACCACCACCACCATCACAACTACTTACTACAAACAACCACCACCACAACCACTATCGTAACCATCACCACTACCACCACTTACTACTACAACAACTGCCACTACAACCAGATGTGGGATTCTTCTTTGTATGCTGTGAATATGATTGGTTAATTAATAAAGAAAACTGGCTTGGCCTGATAGGGCAAAAGTATAGAGCTAGACAGGGAAAACTAAAGTGAATGCTGGGAAAAAGAAGGGCAGAGTAAAGGAGGAGCCATGTAGCCTGGCCAGGGACAGACACCAGAACTTTACCCCAGTGATGCATTTTTAAAAGCTCCTTAGCACGTTAGTTGAAGCAAGGGTTCCAAATCTCTGGGACAAAGTTGTACATGGTTATCTATGGGACACAAACATGGTGGCCGGCACTTCTGTTTGTTCTGTAGCGTCTTCCTTCTGGAATGTGCTCAGAAAACATGTTTCCTCATGTTTAGGTGATACTGCCCTACTGTAATTCAATGGTATGCTCTGTTATGATTTGTCTAGAAAAAGGAACTGACGTTTGCTAATTCCCAGAAAGATACACTCTGCAGGCAGACACTAGTGTCTGCAACATGCTGTGAAAACTACAGCCTATCCATAAACATGACCACAAATCATCTGCAGCGCTTTCGGGGGGTGGGGGATGGGGGAGAACTCTGTCAATACACCATGAACTGTGCTGGCTTGGCTACTTGTTTTGACCAATAGAAAATGTCAGAAGTGGTATTTTCTACTTCTAGAGCTGAGACCTTCCCCCCCTTGAATGCAGCTGCCATGATGCAATGCAAAGGAAGATACTACAGCTTTCTGGACACTGGGGTACAGGATTACTGATAATCTTTATCAGTAACTAATATCCACCATGAACCATACACCATGAACCTGCACCTAGCCGCACACAAGTCCTGCCAACCCACGGCTGCTGTGAGCAAGAGACTGAAGGTGCACCACTGTGCAGCAACAGGTGCCTGACATAGAGACAATGCCAAGATGTACAAGACTACTCTGAGAACTGTCTGTGACCTGATCAGACTCCTACGCTCCAGAGCTGGCCTGCAGCAGCATGGAGAATGGCTAGGGGTGGTGCAAGGTAGAGGTGACGGGACATACCAGACAACCACAGCAATAGAGGTGAGAAAAAAAAATCCATCACCACACAGGGAATCCACAGGATGCTGAGGACAGGGTTAAGAGTAAAGGAGGAAACCAAGGACCACTTGGATGGTTCTGGACCAGGTGAACAAGTGAATGACAGCGCCATTCACCAAAAGAGAGATTACGAGAGGAAGAGGAGGATTGCCATAACTGTGAGACATCCAACAATAGATGGTAGAAATTAACTTAGTGGGACCACTCTAGGTGGGCAGCCAAGTGTTCTGATTGGAGGGATCATCTTGATACAGCGCATATGGTACAGCGAGAGCTTCCCAGGCAGGTAGAGTTTGAGTAGTGTGAACACCTTTTGCCACTTCATTGGAACCGAAAGAAGGGTTAAGAACGGATGTTGTTCCAATGCTGCATAATGCTTAGGTTGCGTGCAATAGCCTGTGAGTCTTACAGCACACTGGCAGCGCATGGTGTTCCCTAGCAACGTCACTACCACTTAGTAGTGTATCCACACTGTGTATCCAGGGTACAGGTTCTCCTCCTTCCTCCCTGCCCCCCCCCCGCCTCATTTTGTTCTGTATGTTCTTCATATGCCTCTCATCCAGCAGAGCAGCAAGTGGCTCTAACACTAGAAAGAATGGAGATTACAGGCTACACAACACTCGAGATTATCTCCAAGCTACACTTTCTCCAAGTGGGCCCAAACTACGATTCACCCACGTCACAAGTCACACAAGCAACCAACGTTAATACTCACATACAAATATTGACGTACCTTTGCTGTTGATTAAAATAGCAAGTAAATGGCTGGGTGCCGATCTCATCTTTCCAGTACTGTTGCCAGTTCATGACGCTTTCCAAATTCTTCTGGTTTTCTCTCGTACAGGGCGGGATATAGGAGCACTAACAGGACAGAACACAGAAAGCCAACCTATTAGTATAGAGAAGGGTCTATGGGATCCTTCTCGTTCTCAAATACTTTGTTTTATTATAGTCCATGGCTTGGGACTGATGAGAAGGTGCAGGTTCAGGGGCCGCCATTGCCTGGATCAGCATCGAATACCCATCCCAGTGGCTGTGAAGGTGTCACTACCATGCATCGTGGTTTTCCCCGTCACTCTGGAGCCACCATTTTGATCTCAAGACAGGAAAAGGTTCTGAACACTATAGAAGACACCATGCTCATGCCCAAACGATCACAAAGCCATCCGAAAGTGGCTGAAGGCCCTTGGCTAGGACCATCCCAGGGACCCGCAATCATTATTTTTCTACAGAAATGGGAATGTTAGAGGTAACAAATCTAATTTTGACACAATCTTTAAATACAACCAAACTGACACTGCTTTTCAAATTTCTAATTTGGCACAAGGGCCAAAAAAAAATTCAGTAGCAAAATTACCTTCAGTCACTAAAAAAATGAGGTACAATGGTATAGAAAATTAGAAGTGAAATATACCTTCTCTGCCTTTGCAAAGATCTGTCAACACAAGGAGGCGAGGGAGGGGCAACAATTAGTATTCCCAGTCCCTATCTGTGAGTCTTTGCATTTTCTTCCTCTACTTTAACTAACCAATAGCTCGAAGCCACTCTCGAAGTGCCACTTTGCTCACTTAAGTTTTCATTTCCCACATTCTCCTGGATGATGGAACCAGCAGAGATTCCTCTCAAGTGTGCATCAATGTCCTTTGCTAACCGATGGCTTTCCTAGCTGTTCCCGTGAAGAGACTCGAGGAAGCGGTATAGATTCAGCAACACTGAGGAGCCGCTCTTAGCTGAGGATGTTAAAGCGAGCCCTGAGCATCCTAAACCACTTCTCCCACTTCAGTCGCTTTTGATGGTGAAGATGGCGGCTTCTACCCAGTGTTAATAACAGGCAAAGATCCAATGGGCCTGAACCTGTGTGCTTCTTATACGTCTCTCATGATCTCCATTGTACAGATGAGAACATTAAGATTCCTCTCAGCCCTGCGACTAGACTCAGAGATATCATTGCTCCCTTCTGAGGTGTTAACCAAGGTGTCTGATAATAAGGAACCGAAGACAAGAACTCCAGCTTTGCAGTCTAATTTGGTTCACACTGACCTATTCATTCATTCTCTTATTCGTTTATTGTTATGGGTTCTGTTCATATTGTGCTTGTGTGTGCAGCCGCATGCATGTACATATGTGTCAAGGTGTCCTTCGTTGGGTGCCATCCACTTTGTATTTGAGTGAGTTTCTCTCTGGTTTGCAATTTGGCCAAACAGCCTAGGGCAGCTGGCCAGAAAGCCCAGATCCAGCTCTCTCCACCTCCGATCTCACTACAACTGGGATTATAACAGTGTACCACCAGGTCCAGATTTTAACATAGGCTCTGGAGACCCAAACTTCTGTCCTCATACTTTACTGACCGAACCATCTTCCCTGACTCCCCCACCCTTTGTCTTTGCAAGACAGGATCTTGCTATGTAGCTCTGACCGGCAGGGAACTCACTCGAGGGCTAGGATGACAGGTAGGTGCCACCAAACCTGGCTCAACTGTTTCATTTGCAGCATGTTAAATTCACAAGAAAAAGACTTTCTCCCCATTGCTCTCTGTTAAAATGCAAAACCGTGTTGATGATGTACGCAGCTCTTCACTCTCCTCCTGCCTGCCCATCCTTGCAGAATCCTGGGAGGCGGCCAAGTCGAAGCGCTTGGTCCTCAGATCCGCCACAGCTGTCACAGTATCTATGCGGCACAGACTGTTACCTCCTGCTAGTGCTCTCTGTCCTTAGTCGCCTCTTTTTGAGAGTCAGCTCTAGTGTTACCCATCTGTAGGAATCTTCTTGTTCTTGTTCCAAACCAAATGTGTTGACCCAGGAATCAAACCAACGGACTCACAGCTAAAATCACACAGCAGCACACTTGTCTGCCAGTGTCAGGGCTCTATCTCTGGCTGCTGAGTTGAGAGCAAGAGCTCTCTCTCTCTCTCTTTCTCCTGTATGTTCACCCTGGTCCTGGTGATGATTTTAAAACAAGTCTAGAACATATGAAGACACGTTTCACTTAAGATAATGAAGTTTATCTTGAGTAAACTTTCCTCAGGACACTGCTTTCCCATGTTAGACATTTTAAACTATAAATGCACATGTATTTTAAATTGTAGTAAATTTCATTATTCCCCATCCTACATAACAAACTCGTGTTACATAAATAGGTTTTTAACCACCGAATAGCTGAATACGAACCCCATGGACACACAGCTTCCCTCTCTTTCCAAGGGAACAGCACAGTTTTGTGGCAGAGTCTGGATTATGAGTTTTTCTAAAGCTTCAGTTGAGCTTCAAAGCCACAGGAACAGTATGTGGCTTCCGTCTCATGATTTGTTTTGTGTTTGGTCTTGGGTAAATTACCTTTCTCTGGGCTCCTGTTTTTTGGTTGTATTTTTTTCTTTTCTCTAGTCTGTACAACCTCCAAAATAATTCTTAGCTCTGCTTCTGCCTCTCCTCTTGGAGGCACATCAAGAAACAACCCAGCCAGAAGCAGACTACAAATACTGTCAAAGCACTTTCCCCCAGAAGTGATCCTGCCTCTGGGGAGATGGCAGGGAGACTTGGCTGAGCCACTGTTGCTGCGGGCAAAGAGGACCAAAGAGGACCAGAGCGATGGGTAGGTGGGTCTAGCTCTGGACTGGTTGGTACTTTCTTTACATTAGCAAGACCATGAGCTGCCCACTTGATTACCCCACACGGTGTGTTGCGTATTTCCTCTCCTTCCATTAACACATCTTCTTTCTACCCATGGTCAAAGTGAGGCGAGGTGCTAGTTTATTGTGCTCTTCCAAGGGAGGAGAAAGTTCCAGTCCTGGAGGCAGATCTGTGAGGTGCAAATATCTCAGAAGTCATCAGGACCCTTCCAGGATTGGGCGTCATTGGCACAGGGCCACACTAAACATGTCAGAACACACTGAAGCTATTCATAACATAACTCAGCTCAAACTCTTTACTGTTTTTGGAGCAAAACAGGTTTAAAAAACATATCTCTCTACCAGATGGCAACTCCGGGATTTGATCAGGGGAATCACACCCGTGTTTCTGGAAACATCAGAGGAAAACGTTCATCAAGGTCCCTAATAGGCAAGCTGTGGTTTCACATGATGCGAGAGAAGAAGTGCCTAGCTGTAGGGAGCTTTCGGCGGGATTTAAAAGCAAACTATATTTCTGTATCAGGAAAAATAACCATGAGATTCTTTCCCCATGGACTCCGTTCTTTCCACTGGTTAAATAATGAGTCTTTAGCATTGTAGCAATTTGGTAAAGTCAATATCATTATGAAACCAAGGAAAACGTTTAAAAGACTAAACTTGGGTTCTTAATAATCATTATTTTTCATTTTCTCAAATCTTGGCAGCCCAGGTTATTTACCTCTAAATGTCTTGTGAATTATCTTGGATCCTTCTAGAGCCCTTTTCAGTTCTATATACAAGATCATTATGGATGGATAAAATTTTAAAGTCCATTAAAAACAAAGACTTAAAGCAGTGTTTTCAAAGAGGATTCTTCTCTCTCAATCACGCCAACTGGGTGGTTTTTCTAAAACTTCAGAGCTCTGACCTGACTATTTCTTTGAGGAGGAATCATAAATGCACAAACCCACTGCTTAGCATTCCCATCCTTGCGGACAATGCTACTGGCAATGTCAGCATTAGAATCTCATCTCCAGAATACCGAAGGGAAACTTAAGGGTAGTGAGATGGCTCAGCAGATAAAAGGGGCTTGCTGTGAAACCTGATGACCTGAGTTCGATCCCCAAAGCCCACATAAAGGTGGGACAAAGGAACCAGCTCCGTATGCTGTTCTCTGACCACAAGCAGGCCGTAGCATACACACGCCTGTGCCTACTCCCACCCCAACCAACATAAACAGTGTTTTACAAATGAAAACGAACAGGAATGTTAGATTGAGAGATCTAAGACAGCTTGTTCAAGGCCACAGTGATAAATGGGGCATTTTGTGTAATAAGTACAGTTATTTTTGTTGTTTTTGTTCCGTTTGGGGGTTGTTGTTTATTTTGATTTTGAGACCAGGTCTCACCCTGAATTGGAACACCCTAAGTGGCAATGAGTAGCCTCAAACTTACTATGGGTTGAAGATATCCTTGCCCTTCTTGTCCTCCTGCCTCTGCCTCCCAAATGCTGGAACGGCAGGAGTATGTCATCACACCTGGCATACAGAGTATGAATCCCCCCACACGTCCTCCTTTTTCTGCCCGTCTAGCTTCCCAGATCTCCCTCTTTGGAGCTTTTGAATTTGGGACTAAGGAGATTCCCCATTAGAGCACCGTGTCTTAGAAAACCAATGTCACCTCTCTGGAATTATTGTACTCCTCCCAAGGGCTGGTGATGAGATAGTTCGCTGCAAAGGTTTGTTACCCTGGTCAGAGAAAGGCAATTCTAAGTCTTCCACCCACCTCATTTAGCTCAGGGTCAGTTTCTGGTGACACAGTTATAACTGTCTGTAGGTGAACTGTTAGATACAGTGCCTTTGGTCATGGCAGACAGTAAGGATTTCCTTAGAGAAACTTCTCCCTGTGATCCTGAACTATTTGGTTTCTGGTTTTGCAAAAGCAGCATTTCCCACTCCTTGGGTCATTACCACCCAAGGAACCTGCCTGCATTCAGATCCTCATTCCTGGCACCTGAAATGGGATGAGATTCCTTTCTTTAGAAAGGTAGAAAAGAGGGGAAGAGAGGGAGGCACACATTCCCAAAGGCAGTGATGGCACATCTATAATGTGTGGAAAAAAATGCTGACACCAGGGAAAGAGGCCAAGATGAACTGAACACAACTCATCCCAGGGCTCCCCAGTATATGGTGATGGGGTGGAGGTGCAAGCCTTGGCTTTACTCCAGTAGCTGAGTCAGCAGGGAAGGGGAATCCCCTTTTGTCACCCTGTCACTTGGAAGGCAACGAGTGGCCTGCCAATATGTTAAAAGAGAACCTGTTTGCTTAAAATTTAGCTACTTTGGGGCTTTAAGACTAGTAACCAGGGGCTGGAGAGATGGCTCAGAGGTTAAGAGCATTGCCTGCTCTTCCAAAGGTCCTGAGTTCAATTCCCAGCAACCACATAGTGGCTCACAACCATCTGTAATGGGGTCTGATGCCCTCTTTTGGCATGCAGGCATACACACAGACAGAATATTGTATACACAATAAATAAATAAATAAATAAATAGTAACCAATCACAAGAAGCGAGCCTGAATTGGCTTTGCTATAGCTCCAAGGGAAAGACAGCCCTAAGAAGCAACTGTGGAGAAGGGGGACCCGTGGGGAGAGGGGACAGATCAAGCTAGCTTGGCTCCTACGGTAAAGTGCTCAGGGACCAGCAGCTCCGCTCTAGACCCTGGAGTGTGGCAGCTCAGGGGCAGATCACCTTCTGGAGCCGCCCATCTACTTTCTGCTAAAGAGCCTGGAAACAATGACGCTCCGTCATCATCTCCTCAACACCGCTGCTTCCATCCTCCGGCCGGTGATAAACACTGACAGAATCTTCAAAGTACAGGGCTGGGTCAGGGGCCGTTACAGCTCTCGGAGCTGTGCGTGCTTCTCGTATGGCCGACACAATTGGGAGGCAGTCACCAACTAGAACATTAACCACTCCAGGGGGAACAGTCTGGGGAGTCCCCGAGAACCTGCCTCAAGGAAAACGATTACAGCGAACTCAGACATGGCGGACAGAGGACAACGCAGGCTCAACACCAGCAAACCATAGGAACCACATGAGTCCACAAGAACATCTGACCGCACCTCTGAGAGTGTGGCTAGCAGTCTCCAGAGCGTAAGGATTGAGAAGAGCTGCTCCAATACTTCAGTTTGGTTTTTTCATTGCCTTCTTACTTTGTTACACCCCCATTATTTTTTACTATAGTTTCATGAGCATTTTTACTTCATCATATTAAAGTTACATGTTTTTATATCCCCCTTCAAACACTTAAACTTTTGTATACCTTTCACTATAATGAAATGCCTTGTAAGGTATTCTCTTTTTTGCTCCACACACTCATTCCTCCATATTTCAAGTAATTTTTGTTACTTTGTTAAAAAAAATACACTGTGTTTTAATACATTTAGAATTTAAAAAATTATTATGTGAAGATTTCATACTTGAATACAGTGTATCTCAGATTATAATCCCTTATCTAATTTTTCTGCCTCCCCCAACACTTCCCCTTCCCAGCTTCAGCTCCTCTTCTTTTTCTCCAATTTAATTTGTATTTTAATTGTGTGTATGAGTGTGTGTCTGTATGTGGGCATATGCACGTGAGTGCAGATGCACATGGAAGCCAGAAGAGGGCACTAGACCGGCCAGAGCTGGAACTACAGGTGATTGTGACCTGCCCAATATGTATTTGGGAGCCAAACTCTAGCCCTCTGCAGGAACAATAACCTCCTCCTCCTTCCCCTCCTCCTCCTCTTTCTTAAAATAACAATGGGGTCCAATTAGTGCTATCTGACTACACATGGATATGTAGACATCCACAAGACCATGAACAACCCACCAGTAGCCACACTCCCAAAGGAAAACAATATTGTTCCCCCAGAAGCCATCAATTACCAATAGCTCTTCAGTTAGGGGTGGAGCACCATGAGCTTCTTCCCCAGCCATGCTAGAATGGTGACTGGCTTGATCTGGTGCCTGTATTATGCAGATAACCATAGCCACTGTGAGTTCCTGAGTGTAATGTCCTCGTCAAGTACAGAAGACAGCATTTCAGGGCACCCCTCCCCATCTTCTAATTTTTATATTATTTCTGTCTCCTCATCCACAATGTTCTCTGAGCTGCTGAGGAGCTGAACCATCTGGTCAACTGACATAGACGTCGCCTTTAAGACCGAGAGTTTGACAGTCACTTATTCTCAACACTTTCACCAGTTGTGTGCCTCTGCCTTGATTTCTGCCCATGACAAGGAGAACCTTCTCTGCCCATGGCAAGGAGACTGGAAATAGCACTAAATCTACGGTTGTAAATATAAATATTCAGGGGGCGGTTTAACAACATTGTACATTGTTGAGCAAGACATCAGCAGCCAATTCCCTCCTAGGACATATGACCTTCCCGGATACTGGCTTTTGACCTGGTTTACAGTATCATTCCCACTTGTGGCTTGGGCTTCAAATCTACACTTTAAAAAAGCAATTGGTTGCCCACATAAACAGTCATCCACTACCGCACCAACAGGTGCAACTTGTCTGGCAGCTCTGTACTATGCAGTGCCGACTGCTGGCGAAGTCCACTGCTGACTTCTCTCACCCAGTGGCCTGCACTGTGCCTTCCATCACTAGGAAAGTAGCCAGCAGGGAAGATGCTTCCAGCTCGGGTCCAGCTTGACTGCTCGATGCCCTGCAACACGAAGTGTGTCTCCATCACTCCCGCTCAGCACAGTGCTTGAAGCAGAGCAATGAGATAATGAATAAAAAGCAGGCAGACAAGAAAGGAAGAAGTCAAAGTGTCCCCATCTGCAGATGATGTGATCCTATAAGTCAGAGAACCTAAAGCCTCCACCAGAAAACTCTTCCGCCCGCTGAGTACCTTCGGCAAGACATCAGAGTGCTGGCTGTGCACCTGTAGAAGAGTGAGCCTAGATCCTTATCTCTCACCCTGCACCAAAGGAAAGAAAGAGGGAGGGAGGCAGGGAGGGAGGGAGGGAGGGAGGGAGGGAGGGAGGGAGGGAGGGAGGAAGAGGGAGAGAAAGAGGGAGGGAGGAAGGAAGGAGGGAGGGATAGGGAGAGAGGGGGAGAAAGGGGGCAGGAAAGAAGAGAGGGAGGAAGGAAGAAAGGAGAAAGGGAGGGAGGGAGGAGAAGGGAGGGAGGGAAAGAAGGGAAGGAAGGGAAGGAAGGAGGGAGGAAGGGACGGAGAAATCAAAAACACAAATGCACGATCTGAACCCCTGAAAATGCTAGAAAAAAACACAGATAAAATATTTCAAATCTAGGCAGAGGGCAGGACTTTATATAGAGTCCCCCCCCGAAGAGCATGGGAAACAATCCAAACAAGTGTCAGAGGGGATTACATGACACTAAATGTATCTTCACAGCAAAGGAATCAATTACCAAAGTGATGTGACTGCCTACAGAATGAGGAGGGGGATATTTTCCAACTATGCATTCACCAAGGCATTACTATCTAAAATATAAAGAGCTGCAAATGTTGAACACCAAAGACCAAATTCCCAAGTCAAAAACTGGGCTAGTGAACTTAAAGGGCAGATCTCAAAGAAGAACAATAAATGGCCAATAAATATTTGAAAAAATGTTCAACATCCTTGAGCCATCAGAGAGATACAAGCTAAGACCGTGTTGAAATTCCATCTCGCTCCCCTCAGAAGAGCTATTATCAAGAAAAAAAATGCTGGCAGGACGTGGGGGAAATTAAAGAGAGTTCCAACGTGAGGTGCTGCAGCCACTGTGTATGTCAGTGTGGAGGCGGCTCAAAATAGTATAAGTAGGGTTGGTGTGACGGACGGCTCAGTGGGTGAAGACACTTACTGGGCAAGTCTAGTGACCCGACTCTGACCCCCAGAACCCACATGCAGGTGTAAAGAAGGAAGTGACTGCACAAACTTGTCCTCTGACCTCCTCACAGTCGCTGTGGCATGCATATCCATATTTAGTAATAACAAATACATGAAAAATTTAATGACCACTCCAAATATAACCACTATACGATGCAGCTATACAGCTCCTGAGTATATACCCAAGTTGACATACCTCAGAGATCTGATACTTGTTTATTAATGTTGCACTGTTCATGGTATACATGCCAGCAAGCAAGCTCAGATGTCCACCAAAAGATGGATGATTGCAGCAATATAAATAGTAGAACTGTATTCATCGGGATGCAGGAAAATAGCTAGAATTAGAGATCATTATGTTAAGTGAAATACATCAGACTGAGAAAGATGAATACCAAACATTTTTTTCTTATATGTGGATTCTACAGGTGTGCGTGCGTGCGTGTGTGTGTGTGTGTGTGTGTGTGTTGAGTGAGAGGGGAAGTAGAGGTCTTAAGGAGAGGAGAAAAGAGGGAGCAACAGAGAGCATACAATGTGAAATACAAACATGGGACTGCTTGGGTGGGGACCAGGAAGAGGGCTGTGAGAGAGACGGGAGCGGCAGTGCAGAGGTGATGCACACGTATGAAAACGCCTTAAATGAAACCCCTCACTCTGCATGCTAACTTGACAGGCAGACTTCCTACAAGATGCAAAACAAAAGCCTGGGGAGAAATGAAGCACATAGTAACTGCATTTGTTTAATGCCTATCTTTATTTTTGCTTTTTGCTTTTCTGCAGCTGACGCTGGCCTCAAACTCTTGATGTAGCTAAGCATGACCTTGAACTTTGGATCCTCGGCTTCTACCTTTCTAGTGCTGGCATTATAAGCATACACCGCGTACCAGACTCTAACGCCCGTGGCTTGGGAAAAATGGGTTTGACTTTTACATTCGTGAGCGAGGCTGATGGACTGAATGAGCTATTATAAGAAATACAACATAAAGGCTTCCAGTGAATTTATTACGAAAAGACATAATCATCACCTTTGACACAGAATGTTTGATTTCGTGCTTATTTCTTATTTTCCATTGTCCTATTTTAGGGCTTACCAAGGCTTATAATAGCATCCTTTTCAGCATTCCACAAAGAATCAGTACTTTAATAGAACCTTTTTCGAGTAGGCTCTTTGTTATAGTCTTGAAGGGTGCAATTCAATCATACAGGTAAGGTAGGCAGAATTCTGTTTCATTCTTCACTGAGTCATTTAAAAAATTATTGCATAAAACATGAAGTCTATTTAACCAAATACAGGGGTCGCATTCTATGTGAAGCATTATATATAATTTAAATATATATATATATACTTATATATACATACATACACACACATATATATCATTCAAAAAAGAAGTGGAGAAAAAAAAAATTTTCCTCTGCTTTCCTTTATGATTTCACTTGATTATCCCTGAAAGACAATACTAGGATTAAGTATTTTCCAAATAAATTTGGCTAGAAAACAAGTTATTAATACATTATCTTATTTTTTTTGAAGTTGTGGGTTGCCTTAATTACTTTTATCTTGCTGTGAAGAGATGCCATGACAAAAGCAGCTTCGAAGACAGAACATTAAACGGGGACTGGCTTAGTTTCAGAGGCTTAACCCATGCACATCATGGGGGAGCAAGGCAGCCGTCAGGCAAGCACAGGGCTGGAGCAGCAGCTGAGAGCTTACACCTAGTAGGAGGCGGAGAAATCTCAAAGCCCCCGCCCCAGTGGCACACCTCCTCCAATAAGGCCACACCGCAAATCCTTCCTACACAGTTCCAGCCCCTGGGGACCAAGCATTCAAACAGGTGACCTATAAGGGCTATTCATCTAAATCACCAGACATGTCTACTCAGATTTGCAGCTTTTAAAAATTAGTTTTAGAAATACAGTTGTGTATGTGTGTGTATAAAGGTGTGCAATTGCCAAGGTACATACACGAACACTAGAGGACAACCTGCTAGTATTGGTTCTCTCTCCACCTCACTGGGTCCTGAGGATCACACTCATGTCATCAGATCTGAAAGTCCTTTGCCCACTGAGCCATCTTACTGGCCCTCTGATCATTCTGATGACATAATCAGAAAACATCTGTGGGCTATAAAAGAAAGTCAAGTCAATTGCAAACTCCACAACTGGAATTACCTATCAAAAAGACCCACGTCTCTCCTGTTGTACCTGCCTCACAAAGGCTAGGACTTTGCAGCTTTAACAGTCCTTCTATGTTGGAATGACAGAAGGGTTTTGTTGTTATTGTTTTTTGTTTCTTGAGACAGGATTTGTCTGGGTAACACGCTGTCCTGGAACTTGCTTTGTACACTAGATTGGCCTCAAACTCAAACTCCGCCTGCCTCTGCCTCCGAGTGCTGGGATTAAATTAAAGGTGTGCACCACTGCCACCTGGAATGGAATGACGGAGTTGTAAAACTGATAATTTGCAAAACTGACACTCAGTGATTTCCCTAATCACTGAGTGGGACACAGAGCCCCTCCCTCTCCTTCTCCCAGGAGCAGGCCGCACAGAGTGATTGGAGCATATCCACCAAGACATTTAAGATTTCAAAAAATGATGAGAACATTTGAGCCATGATGGGGTGGGAGGAGGAGAGGGTTTCCCAGAAGAGGTGATTTTGGATGTGTATGACCAAGGTTCCACGGGAATTTGCTTGTTAGAAAATGGGTTGGGAAGGTGACCTTCCAAGAAGAGACGTCGTGTGCCAAGACTACGTATGGATATTCCAGGAAGAATGAGTCAGCTCGAGTGCTGGATGGAGAGGGACATGGGAGATGGCACTGAAAAATGCCCACATTTTCCTGGTATCCACCAAAGAGCTGCTGCAGAGGTCTCACTCCCGTCCAGGGAAGATTTCCACTCGCCCACCAAGGATGCTTCTAGATTGGCGCGAACTGCTAATGCTGGCGGTTATTAAAATTCAGGAAAGTTCAAAATGATATTCCACCTTTAAGAGAAAAAAGTTCATCTAGCCTAAGTGTTAGAAAATAAAAACGCCCGTCTTTGCTAAAACTAGATGCTGAATCTAAGTGGTAACCTGACCAAAGCAGACTTCAATCTGGATGATGTTCAATAGGTTTCAGTAATAACAACTGTAAAAATTGTTCAGAAGCTTATGGTGATGAGTCCAAGTCCTTGAGGAAGATCTCGGGTGTGGCTCAGTGGCAGGGTATGAGTTCAGCATGCACAAGGCCCTGGGTTCAAGCCCTAGCACAAGTTCCTCTGGGAGACAGCCAACCGTCTTATGACCATATTGAACAGCAACAAGAAATACAACCTTTTTAATGCTCGTGCCCACATTCAGACAGCCTTGCCGAGAGCACAGTGAATTATGAATACAGCAAGGTACATAATTCAGTGCGTGCATGGGTGGATGCATATTCCATTAAACATTAGAACCCCAACTTCTGCATGAGGGAGGCTGGCAAGTCCTAGTCCCCTTGATCAGTCCCCTAGTATGAGGATAGATGGTGATGGTAAAATCTTGTGCTCCTATTTGTGGCAGAATGCATGTTCCCTATATATCATCCCCGCTCGTCCACACATTTGCAGTGTGCAGCTGGCATTCCCCTACTGCAAGACGAAGGGGTGGAGCCTGTCTCGTCTTCCTAGACTGTGGATGAGACAGTGGCTAGGACAGAAATGGTAAGGTGCGACTTTTCTCTGCTGGTGTCTCTTCAGAACCCTTGTCCTTGGCATCAAAATTCGGCTCCGTACAGAAACTCCAATTAACACAGCAGAGGGACCACTGCCAGGTCTGTTTGTGGAGGGACTGAGGTCTCCAGGCAACACTGAGCAGCAACTGACTGGAAGGTGCCTCCACTTCCAGGCATGCGTCTCTCCACTGAGACCCCAGGTATCATGGGAGCACGCGTTACCCATTTCCTTGTGCTCGGCTTGACTTCCTGACCCTCAGATTTTGTGAACACAGTCGAATCAATTCGATCTTCCGGGATATTTGGCAATAACTAATGAACTAGAGGACTCAATAAGGCAAAATAGATACCCAGACTTCGGGGATAGGGATGTTGGGTTTTGTTTTGTTTTGTCTTAATCTGTATCCCTGAAGTTTTAGTAAACTGAAGCCTTATGTACCAGTGCAATGAAAGGTACACGTCCCTCATATTATCCCAGACTGGAAAGTGCTTGGATGCATGGCAAAGGGATGCTTATCTTTGAGAAAACACCCTGTGTCCAAACTTAAAGTAGCAACAGCTGAACATATCCAGACGTTCCCCCAATGAACCATGCAGACATTGACCAGAATACCAGCACAGCAGGGAATGGCAGGTGCTTACAGTACTGCTGGACACAGGTTCGGTGCTGACCTCAACCCTTTGACTATGACTGCACGCAGCGTGAGACTTCAGAGAGCGAAGGAATGAAGTACAGCGTGGGGTTGTGCCATGCTAAGCCCAGGAGTCCATGAACTTTGCTATGTTGCTTCTTTACATCTGAAAATACGGCTGCTGCCATATTTTCTGTACGGATGTATGTCCAGAACCAAGAGTCACAGCCCACAGCTGCTCTATTCAGCTGATCTCCTTACCCATGGATGTGAGGACATTATGGTGGATGTCTCTCTAAGAAGACATCTCTCACCCAAACAGGAAGAGGAGAAACTACTTCTGCATCTCTTAGGCAATCACGGAAGCTAAAGGGGAGGGAGGATATTCCTGTAGCACCTGTATTCAACTTGTGTGTTTGGTTCTTGAAGAAGGCAAATTTTGGAGAGTCACTCTCTGGCTAAGCCATGCTGTGATGAATCTGCTTTCACCCACCGTCTACTAGATCAAGTCAACTTACCTTGGGCTATCCTACGGCTGCGGCTTATCACTCCAATACGCCTTTGTCCACCGTTGTGGATTGAGAGCCCACAGCGATGGAGATTTTACCGTCTTGCTCAGAAGCACATCAGCCCCGCTGTGCTCTAGTCTACGGGAATGTGAACCTCCTCCACCGCACACAACCTCACACTGCCTGTGCAGTCATAATGCTGTGCTGACTGGGCCTGAAAAGCAGGAAGCACCAAGTGTCCTAGATTCCCGAGGAAAGTGGAAATGTGTCAAGGGGGTAGAAATCCAGGGCCTGTCATGTCAGCGTGGAGCTGGGCTCTATTGGTCTAAACGGTTTCTGGGTATCCCTCCCAAATCAGAGCTGATTGCTATGCTGTTCACACAAAGACATAAGTACAAAGCTTGCTGGGCTCCTTTATATAAATGATGAAGCCTGTATCAACATTTCGGATGGCGACTCTGACCCATTTACCGAGGAAGCCATACCCTTGCCAGCTTTAGTGGCAACAGAGCAGAAAAACCTGTTCCAGGCCACAGGGCAGGAAGCGACCTCCACTTTCCCGTAAGGTCCTGAGCCCCCAAGAGCGAAGAAGAGGTTGGCGCCAGAAGCATATGCAGCCTCCACAGAGTCCTGGTGGTGGGCAGCGAACCATTCTTTCTTTGGCAAATGACCATTCCCCTTTTGAGAAACCACTGGTTTCTTACTGGGTCTCAGTAAGGCTTCCAGGCTTCCATAGGGGCCATCAAGATACCATGTTATCCACTGGTTAGTAAGTATACTATCTTACTATTACATAAAATGGAGATTTATAAGATCAAATCTCAGGCAGGCAAGTTTCAAAACCAAACGGCTCTTTCCCCCAGTGCACATTCTCCTGCACTCCTGTCTCCCTCAGCTCATCTTAACGTGCAATTGTTCACTGAAGCTCGTTTTTCTTGTATCGGGACATCCAGCCTATGGGGGGGGGGGGGTACATGAAGTCTATAGCCAGTTTTGATGAATGAAAAGATTATTTTTCCATCTAAAAACTTACATTTACGTGAATATCCTTTCAGCGGAAGTTACACCCCTGCTACTTATCGACAAATAATGTACATTAGTAGCTAAAAGAAAAGGGCAAAATGGAAACCACATATAATGGTAGGAGTTTTAAATAGATAGAAAATTAGTGGTGTGGGTACAAATAGATGAAACCACAAGCGTGTATGTTATATTTTACAAATATAAAACACGCTGTTTTGTAACCTACTTTTGAAAATAATATATAATAAACATTATTTTCTAGGGCCGGGCGATGGTGGCGCACGCCTTTAATCCCAGCACTCGGGAGGCAGAGGCTGGCGGATCTCTGTGAGTTCGAGACCAGCCTGGTGTACAGAGCTAGTTCCAGGACAGGCTCCAAAACCACAGAGAAACCCTGTCTCGAAAAACAAAACAAAACAAAAAAAAATAAAAAAATAAAAATAATAAACATTATTTTCTAGAAACATATTTTTAGCAAATTTAATGTATAATATTTTACCATATAAGTGTGAATCTGTTATACATATATATACACATATACATATGTATATACACTTTATATATATTTTATATCCATATATATAAGTATATACTCTAGGTATGTATAAATATATACTTTATATATACATATGTATTCATATTATATATATGTTATATATGTAATTATTTTATGTGTGTGGATGTTTCGCCTGCATTCATGTCTGTGCACTCACTACATGTGTGTGTGCCTGGTATCCAAGAGACATCAAATCCCCTAGAATTGGAGTTTCCATGTAGATGCTGGGGCACGAACCTACATCCTGTGGAAGACCAGTCAGTGCTCTTCACTGCTGACCTGTCTCTCCAGGCTCAGGGCGACAGATCATCTTGGTTGCCAACATAACTGCATCTGCTCAGCAAACCCAATCTGCTCAGCAGAGCCACAAGGGGTTTTCTTAAGCAGAGCATTCGAGGTGGGAAAGCCCACACAGAGGCTGGCTAACACCTTCTGATGACTGCCCACATAAAAGGGCACGGGGGTGGGGGTGGGAGCTTTGCTTTCTTCCTGCTTGCCCTCATTCTCACTGGCAAGCTCATGGCCCTTGTTTCTGCAGCTGGATTCCAGTGCAGCCTAAAGCCCTGCAGCTCTCCAAGAATCCTCCCAGACTCCAGCACCAGATTGGGACGGTGGAGACATCCAGTCTCGTGGATCGAACTGGACCCTTGGCCTTTCTGTTAGGAGACAGCCATTGTTGGACCTCAGCCTGTAAACCACCCTAATAAACCACCTTTTAATATGCATTCGTTCTAGCAATTCTGTTTCTTTAGAGAACTCGAAGTCTTTGAGTGACTCTCAAAGTTCCCTTGGCGACTTTACAAGCTGGCCTCGGTCACCTCCACACATAGAATTCTTATCTTCGACGCTCCAACAGAACAGTCCATCCATTCGGCTCTGAGCGCCAATGGCTTTCCCAGCCCAGAGCTCCAAATACTTCCATGATCCTCACATACTGATCAGGATTTCTGAACAATTCTGAGATTATGCAGAATTTTCACTTGTCTGGTTACCAGTAATCCTCATCAAATTATCTATGCATATGCTCACATCTTGTTTCTATTGGAAAGACAGTCTTTTATTGCCAAGAGTGCTCACTCACTTTTGAATCATTTTCCTACAATAGCACCAATATTCCCTAAATTTGTCATTTTTGTTTAAACTTCAGCATATTTTTAAAGCGTGGGTCTTTCCCTATTATGTCTTCAAAGCCAACAGCGTTTTATGATTTCTGTCTTTGATGTTGTGTGTAGAAAGGTTTTCGCTCACCCTGAGAAGTTATCTAAATATTTATACTTTACCTAATGATTTCATATTTTGTTCTGTAACTCTAAAAATATATCCCACTAAAATCGTAAGTTAAATTAAATGTTTGGGTTTATTAATACAAAAAATTTCAAAGTCAATTATGCATTTCAATATATTGTTATTGTGTGTATACATGAGGTGCAGGGACTCTACGTGCTACAAGTGCAACACAGAAAGGTCAGAAGACAACTTCCGGGAGCCATCTCTCGCCTTTACTGAGGAACCCAAGGACCGAACCCAGATCCTCAGGCTGTGCAGCAAGCTGATGTGGGAGTGTCATATATCAATCTGTTGATTTCATTGGTTAAGCAATAAAGAAACTGCTTGGCCCTGATAGGTTAAAACATAGGTGGGAGGAGTAAACAGAACAGAATGCTGGGAGGAAGAGGAAGTGAGGTAAGACTCCTCAGACAGACTCCATAGCTCCTCTCAGAGAAATCATGCAGCTCCTCTCAGAGCCAGGCGCGATGAAGCTCCAACCCAGGATGGACCTAGGCTGGAATCTTCCTGGTAAGCGCACCTTGGTGCTACACAGATAATTAGAAATGGGCTAGTCCAGGTGCGAGAGTTAGCCGAGAAGAGGCTAGATATAATGGGCCAAGCAGTATTTAAAAGAGTACAGTTTGTGTGTTGCTATTTCGGGCATAAGCTAGCCAAGTGGCCAGGAGCCGGGGTGCTGGGGACGCAGCCCCGCCGCTCATATTTCAACAGCAAGCACTTTTGTCTACTGGGCCATCTCACCAGTCCCCAGTCATTTTTACTTAGAAAGTTGTTGTTTTCATTTTTTTTTTTTTGCTAAAATAATAGGGCAATTTTAGAATCAGCTACTGAATAAAATATCCTCACAAATTATGCAAAATGCTGAAATTTGCAAAACAAAATAGTAAATCCTTTGTGTGTAATGAATGGCTTCATTAAAATGCAAACCACCTACCCTTCAATTCCCCCATTCAATGTGTTCAATTCAATGATTGTTGGTAGATTCAGAGAGGTAACTATCATCATAATTAATTTAAGAACATTTTTTATTATGCTATAAAGACACCTATATCCATTAACTATCACAGTCAAATCTCTTATGTCTCCATTAACTCGTTTCAGTCTTTAGAGTATAGGAATCAATATTGGCAACAGTAATATGCCGCCTTTAGTGGTTGGGTAGTTCGTTGGGGTTTTGTTGTTGTTTATTTGTTTGTCTGTTGGGTTTTTTGTTTGTTTTAGCTATCAGACTTATTTTTTAAAGAAATGATACAAATTCAAGAATTTCAGTGGCTGTACCAATACAATTTACAGAGAAGGTAAAGATAGATAATTCCAATATGCATATGTTGCCATGGAGACCCGAGAGGGCACCTATATCCTGAAGTTACCATCTCCCACTGTGAGCTGGTCAAAGAGACATGTAATCCATGCCAGCTTCAGCGGCTCACATGTCTACGAGCTGCTTCCTTGAAGGATGCCACCTCTCACTAGGCACTGAGTCTTAATAAAGTCTCAGAAGTGGGGAGCATTTTTGTCTGCGGCTGGTTTGCCTAGTCCCAATAGTGATGGGATCATACTTTCCCCAAAGGTAACAAACACTCCCTGGCATTCAACTCACTCTCTCTCGGCTGCCATGGTCTGGCTTTTTGATACCGTTCAGGAAGGTGGGGTTGCCTCATTGGCTCTGCACGTTCATCAGTTCTACCTCCTCGGGACATTCTGAAAGGCAGGATTTGGAAAAGTCTTCCAAGGCCATGTCATGCTGGTCCAAGTAGTAAGACACAGATAGAGACGGGGAGCTCTAAGCTAATCTGGTGGGTGACAGCACCTGCCCAGTCCTGGGGGTAGTTCTGGTTTGACTGCCCCGGGGTGAAAGGCTCAACTATCATGGAAGAGGCTGGGAGAAATGCTGCAGAGGCCTTGAAGTGACCTGAGGCCACTGCTTGGAGGTGACAAAGAGCTGCTGGTTTGGAGTGGCCAGCTAGGGTGGAGAGTCAAATGCCAGGTCCTGGTCCAGCACCGTCGAAGCCAGAGATCATGGCAAATCAAAGAACTTCAATTGGCTTCTTAAACTTGGCCTATTTTTGCTATTCCCTCAATTCTTCATTTCCTATTGCATACATACAGCACATTTATCCATTCATCAGTGGATTAATGCTTGGTAGTTCCCGCTTTGCTGCTATTATGAATTATGCTTTTAGCTGTTATTATTGATGTGGTATATACTTTCCCACATTTTTACTTTCAACATCCTTGTGCTGTTGGTTTGTTTTTAATTCGTTACTCCTAAAACCAGAACATATTTGCTTTTGGCATTTCTAGATTAACAATCCCTGCCTTTTAATTGGGGCAAATGGTCCATTTACATTTAATATATGTTCTTACACACACACACACACATGTGCGGGTTAGTTAAATAACCATTTAGAAATTTTGTTCTACAGACTTACATTTCTTTTTTTCTCATTTCAATTATCTGTTATATATTAACTCTCTCTTTCTCTCTCTCTCTCTCTCTCTCTCTCTCTCTCTCTCTCTCTGTGTGTGTGTGTGTGTGTGTGTGCGTGTGTGTGATGGTACATTGACTCTTGGGATTTGTTCATGTTAAGCAGGCAGCAAGCACTGAGTTACACAGCAGCCCATAAATCTTTTTTCTATACAGACTTGAACACTTGGATGGAATCTAGGCTGAGACAGAGAAGGAGCATTTCTACCAAGTTCACAGATGGTGCTGCTGCTGGAGCATTGACCACACTTTGGAAAACAGCAGTTTAGAAGATGAAACAGACTGTCCACGAGGAGACTGGTGAAGAGGTATTTAAAAACTGAAGTAAAAGAGAACCATGTCTGGGGCTGGAGAGACAACTCAGCACTTGAGAGAGCCTTCTGTTTCCCCAGGGGACGCCTGGTAAAAAGTTTCACAGTCCAGGTGCCCCACTGCACTAATGAGAAGAATTCAGACCCTCTTTGCATGTCATTTGGTAACAGATACCTTTGTAGCAACCTAATGTGGGCTGGAATCTGCAAACATATAAACTAATTGGAATTCATTTACTGACAAAATAGTAATAAAGCAACAAATGTAATGATTTGCAATTATAACACAGGTTTTTTTTTTTTTTAAAGAATTGAAGAGGGCACTACTACAAATCAAAATTACAGTCTTTTGCACACTGGTTTATGTCCTAGAGAACAGCTAAAGCACAGCAGGAGAAGAGGGTAGAAACATATGTAATAAGAAACACCATTCTGTTCAGTGTTTTCCTGTGAGTAATTATGTTAATTGTAATATAAATGTGCTGTTGATCTAGGAACTCAGCCGATTATGCAGTTCTACTAAAGGCTGGAAAATGTAAAACCCAGGGGAAACAAAACTCGACATCCTCTTTCATGAATGAGAGCAAAAAACATTTTAAATAAATAAAATGTGTCAAGATCTCACAAAAAGTTTTACAGCTCTGAGGTGTTTGTGACAAAAAAAAAATAAGGTCATTTTCCTCAAATTGCAAATAAAATTTAACATCACAAATCTCCTGAATTTTAGTTTCTGGTTATTTTTTTTAATATATGATTTTGGGAGAACCTTATAAATATTTTTTTCATAAATGGTATCCACAAGTGGAGATTAGAGACCAAGCGTGAAAAACAATTTCCAACACATAGATTAGATTGTTTCCAAAGTGTGTGGTGGTGTGCGACTTTAATTCTAATTTAATTCACGTGGAAGGTGGAGGCTGGAGGAGCTCTGATTTGAAACCAGTTTGGTCTACACAGCAAGTTCTGGGTCAGCCAGAGTTATATGGTGAAACTTTGTCTCAAAATAAGAAGATAGCAATTAATATATTCTTTCATTTGAGACAATGTCTTATCATGGCGGCCCTGCTGGCCTCAAACCTGTCATCCTCCTGCCTCAGCTTCAGGACCCTCAGTGCTCGAATCACAGGGTCTCACCATCATGTCTAGTGTATTCTGGAGTACCTGACTGTATTAGTCACCTGCTCAAAAACATCCCTTGGCTGCTGGACAAGTTTGGCTGCTGAGACACAAGCTTAGCAACAAAACAAACAAACAAACACAACAACAACAACAACAACAAACCAATACATACATTTACCATCATTAAGAGTCTCGATTTTGGATGCAGAAATGGCTCAGTTAAGAGCATTGGCTGCTGTTCCAGAGGACCTGGGTTCAGTTCCCAGAACACACACAGTGGCTCACAACTGTCTGCTACTCCAGTTCCAGGGGATCTGATGGTCTCTTCTGGCTAACAGGCACCAGGCAAACATACAGACACTCAGACAGACTTACAGGAAAAGCACCTATACACATAAAATAATATTTTTTTAAAAAAATGATTCTGGACACTGGAAAGTCTATGGGGGTAATATCTACACTCTAGCCAAGCTTTATTCCTTTCTGGATTTGGAGGAGGATCCATTCTCTGCCTTTTCCTTTGTCTTGGAAGTCATCTGCATTCAGAAGCTCCTGGCACAGCTAGAGTCAAAGCTACCAGCCAGGGCCAGTTGTGTGTTTATCAAACAACATTATTCTGACTTCTCTCCTATGTTCCATGCTGAAAGACCCTAGCAATTACACCAGGACTACATACAGACTTCAAGATTATCTCCCATTAAAAAAAAAAAACTAAAGTATGATTGTTTTATGTATATATGGGTGTCTTGCCTGTATTTATGTCTGGTGTACAGACAGACCAGAAGAGGGTGTCGAATTCCCTAGAATAGAGTTGAGATAACTGTGAGCTGTCATGTGGGTGCTAGGAATCGAACCCAGGTCCTCCGGAAGAGCAGTCAACACTCTAAACTAATGAACCATTTTTCCAGCCCCTAATCTCCCAGTTTTAACACGAACCAATTCCCTCTATTAATTCCCCCTGCTGGCTAACCAAGAGACACACAGATGATTAAGGCCGAGGAGGAGAGCCTCCATGGGACTCACCCATAGCTTCCCAGTGACCACCAAGCCCTTCCTGAAGTCAAGGCCACCACCCTATCAGCCACAGGTTCCCTTTCCACCTTCCCCATAGCAGTCAACTGCAGACCCCAGCACACACATCGCTCCCAGAGCCTAAAGCTTTGCTGGTGGCATTTTTCTCTCCCATGACCATCTTTTCACTCCTCTTTCCCCCACCAAGATGAAAGCTCTCTTCTCCAGGCAACTGTCTCCTTCTCCATGAAGCTTTCTACATAATGTCCCCTCCAAATGTCCCTAACATCCACCTGTGACTCCCTACAGAACTTGGCAGTTGGCCTTTTTTGATGGTTACCTATGTTCTAAATGGCTTTCTACTAGGCCAGTGGTCCTCAGCCTGTGGGTCACGACCCCTCTGGGGTCAAATATTGGCTATTTACACTATGATTTAAATAACATATTTACATAATGTGGCAAAAGTATGGCTGGGAGTCACCACAACATGAGGAACTGTCTTAAAGAGTCGCAACGTTAGGAAGATTGAGAACCTCTGTGTTAGGCCATAGTCCTGGGGGCAGCACTAGGAAGATTGAGAACCTCTGTGTTAGGCCACAGTCCTGCGGGCAGAAGCTCACAGCTTCACCTTCATTTGTGGACCTGTTAGGCACATGTGAAATGGAACCCTTGATTCTCACCCATATCCACCTATCTAAATCCTCCTTTGGCCACAATAGATTTTAAGAAACCAGAAGATCAATTCAATCTATCTATTTATCTATCTATCTATCTATCTATCTATCTATCTATCTATCTCTTATCCTATCCTATCTATCTCTCCTATCTATCTCTTCCTCTCTATCTCTCGATGTATCTATCATCTATCTATATATAATTACATTAATTAATATATTATACAGCAATACCATCAAAGAAAATAACATCCAAAGAAAGTTACTTCTTTGTGAACAGATAAAGACTGGAGATGTATAGTGACATTTTGTTTATGATCAAACAAATACTACAAAATCTTCAGACTGAAAAGAGAGCGTGTTCCTGTCTCATCCCGTCTTATATTCCTCTCCAGTGCTGGGATTCAAGGCGTGCACCACCACCCGGCCTCTCTGGCTAACTAGTGTGGCTGCTGGGACTAAAGGTGTGTGCCAGCACTGCCTGGCCTGGATGGCTGACTAGTGTGGCTAGCTTTGCACTCTGATCTTCAGGCAAGCTTTATCTGCTAGATCGTAAACAAAATACGGCTATAGAGATGTTGGCGCTACTCCACTTCTCTTGTCTTATGCAGCTCTGGTCTGATGGATTTCCCCTTGGAGTACATCAATCTGAACATACAGGTCAAAGCTCAGGGATTTCCTCAGGTGTCACGGTGTCCCTCCATGTGTGGGAACAGGGCACATGAGCGTGGGTCTGAAGGTCCTTTGCTAAGGTGACAAGCAGCCATCATGCCTTGATCTCTCTTCTACCTTCCTTGATACTCTTCAAGACAAATCCTGTCTCCATTCCTGTTAAGGTTTTTTACCCTCTTTAATTTCAAAATATTGGTTTCTTAGAAACAAACTTTGTCTTTGCTTTGAGGTTTTTTTGTTGTTGTTGTTGTTATCAAAGGGGGCGGAACCTTCAAAACAAAAACAGGAGAGTTGGTTTCTAATCACCCCCTTCTCAATACCACACAGCAGACGGCAGTCCCTAAATTCATCTTTCCTTTGCCACCCAAAACAGGTAACTGCAAAACCAACACAGTTTGCAACTTGCACACTTGATTTCACTTAAACTAATCAATTTAAAATGAGCTTTGCACACTAATTTTAAATGATTCCCTTCCTTCGCTTCTACATTTCTTTAGTCTGGTTTAATGCCACTTTCTCTATTCAGTGGCATCCGCATCTTTTTATCTTGAAAACACGAACATTAATCACAGTGAATTCGTTTTGAAGTGCAGTGCTTTGCTTGCTGAGCAGATGAATGTATTTCCCAAGACACTGGTTTTCATCTCTTGGGTAATAGTAGAATTACTTGCACAACTTTGAAAACTACAATACTCTGGCCCCATCCAAGATCAAATCAATGTGCCAGAAAACCGAACCTAAGCACAAGAATTTAGTTTTCAAGTTCCCAAGCAGTCAGTCCCACGGGGCAGCCATTGTTGAGGACCAGAGAGCGTGGCGCACACCTGCGAGTCACCAAGAGCCAGCGCAATGTTGGGAGCAGCAGCAAGAAGCAGCTAACTCCGAAACTCAAGACCATGCTATGGTTAATCCAGACAACGGGTCACATCCCTAATCAAATCCTTAGCTGACTTAAAACACTACGTGACTAGACACAGCGATTCCCTTGCAAAATAAGGATGAAAATACAAATAAATGGATCAGGACTTAGGGATACTTTAAAGAAACTGTTAACGGAAGTGCAGCATTTTCCTCAGAAGTCCGCAGCTCAACGAGGTATGTATTTGTAATATCTGTCCCCTCCCCGTCCTTTGCTGTGCTGTTAGGAAACTCCAGGAAAAAGCAGTTGCTCTATTATCTGAGAAGGGATTTCCTAACCATTTCCTGTGATGGCTGGATTTGGAGAGAATGTGACAAGTCGGTGAGGCATGAAAGGAATAGATTGGAAAACTAAAAAAAAGTAAGGTACGTAGGATAAAGCTCTGTGTAGCCAATGGGACCAGGCAATGGGGACTGTCTACTCGCAAGGACACCATAGAAACTAACTCTTATTATGCACCTGACTCTACCATGATATTTTGGGTACACTGAATTTTTCCATTACCCAATGCTTACAGAAATTTCCAAATTGAACACTTAATTGACAAAAAAGTGATGTTTGTTCTATAAATACTACAATACATCATAATTTGGACAACGGTGCATACTTGGCAGAGGAAACCTTGCCTAAATTGATGGAGAGATCATTCATCACTTTCTGGACCATAACGTATTGTCATTTTTCCCAGTTCTGACAATTTTGTGGACAGTCTAGCTTAAGATTTTGTTTGGTACCCCTTCAAAGCAACTACTGCCAAGTTCTTAACTGGCACTGAGGGGGGAAATGAGATTATTTACAAGTGGAGAGACTACAGAGAACTTTAGTATTACATAAAACTTCGTGGTTGCTTCCAAGTGATTTAAGAGTCAATGTCCTAATGATTCCAATTCATTTCTGTTGCCAGATCCTGCCTGGAAATTGTGGACTTCTTTTCTGTGGTCAATTCTAATTTGTCTATGCCCAAATTAGTTATTAACCATCCACTAGCATGTATATGCCCATGTATAACTCCTTATTGATTAAAGCATTATCTCAAGAATAATTTAGCAGTGTTTCAACAACTATGCCCACTCCTGCATGACAAACTAGAGAATCTTCCAAATCAGTAAACGACTACTTGACACCTTTCTTAGATGTTTTTTTTTATTTAATTCTGATTTTTGAAAAACCTTCCAAATCCAAGAGAGTTCTTTTTCGATTACTAAGCACTAAGCAGATTAACTCACATCTGTCTTTAAGACCCTACCACTTGTTCAAGGGCTTGGCCCTTAGATTCTCTGTTAGAAATGTCTACTTCTATATTTACTGTGTGCCTGCATTATGGTCATTTTTTAAAAAAAAAAAAAAAGCAAACGAATCTTCATACATTACCAGGAGACTTCCAATGAGGAGTCAATCATATTTTTTAAGAGTAATTACTTCTAACTTTCCAAATTAATGAGTTACTCTGGAGTTTCTCTGCACAGCGACGGTGAGCTCGTTTAAAACCCTAATTCAGATCAATTTATCTTGTCACGTTCAACAGAACGCGCTCCTGTGTGTACAGGATTCCTTCCCTTTGGAACGGTTGCCTGCTCGGTCTTCAAGCATAGCCCTCACAAAGTAAAAAGTGACAGCAACTTAAATAAACAGACACACCTTTAGTTGGTGGCAGAAAAGACCGAAGACATCAAAGAACCCTCCTGCAGAAGCAGACGCACTGCAAAGCTCAATTAGTTCACGGGCTGAGGGCAGTGCTTTTTATAAGTGCTTTTTTCCCCCCTGGGAACTTTTCTGAGTCTCCCTCTCTGCTCTCCAGAAGCTCACAAGTCCTAACCAGGTTTTATCTATTTTCTCCTCTTTTTTTTTTTTGCTTGTGACAACAAAAGTTGTCAGGAAAGGGCTGTGCTTGGTATATTTCACCGAGAAGCTTTCTATTTTCAGTAAGTTTTACTGTTCTCCAACTGCTCCTGGTTATCTCCACTTGGAAGTGGTTGGGACCAACCCCCACCAAACAAACAAACCGGACCTAATCAGAATTTCTCACTGGATTCCTGTTGATCCCCTTCTTTCCCTTCCCCTCCTCCAAATAGCCCATCTTTAGACCTCATGTTAAAAACCTCTGTTTAGAACTCAAAGGCAAACGGCAAAGAATATTCCAGGAGCGAAGAGACCCCTCCCATCAAGCTCTCAAAGGTCACGTCATTGGGAGTTCTCGAGGCCAGACGAAGCTCAGGCGCCGGTTGACCTTACACTGGACTAGCTGGGTCCCCGCTAACCCGTGGCTATGTTGGAGAAAAAGTTAACTTTCTTTACCCCTTGAGTTTAGGTAAACCCGTCCAGCGGGTGCTGCACCTGGCCTTGGAGGGAGCTCAAAAACCTAAGAACAGCTAGTGTTTGTAGAGAGACTCTGGGTACCATCGCTCCGCGGGCAAACACACCCCGAGGACTGGAGCCCTGCAGCTCCACAGATGTGTGCACGCACCTAGTGTCTCCTATGTTCTTCTAGCAAGGACAGTACACTCCGGATCTTCCCCTGGGGTCTATACCCAATGCTGGCCTCGAACCTGCATCGTTAGGTGGGAGCTCCCGCGTCCTTACCTTGGGGTTGGTCAGGAGCTGGTGCTGGTCGCTGTGTAGCAGCGCCCTGGAGTTGGACTCGGAGTTGTTCACGTATACCTGGACGCAGGGGTACTGCGAGGTGCCCCTGCAGTCGGTGCCACAGGTGAAGGTGCACTCGAACAGCTCGCCGATCTGCTGCACCGACAGCACCGTGCAGTTGGCCGCCGTGGCTTGCAGATCCTGCAAGGCGGGACTGAGCCAGCAGAAGCCGAAGATGAAGAGCGACACGACGCCGGAGATGATGAGGAACAAACCGAGCCGGATGCTCTTGTCTTCGGCTTCCGTGTACTCGTAAGCCACCCTGAGCTTCGCCATCGCCCCCCACTCTCCACGGCTGGCGCGCTCCCCGCCCCCTCCCGCCCCCGGCGCGGAGCTCAACTGCTTCGGGCGGGAGGAGCCGCCGCCGCCACCGCCGCCGCCGCCGCCGCCGCGCGACAGCAGGGGAGTGGGCGGCGAGGGGGCGCGCGCGAGAACAAAGGGGCCGAGGCCGGCGACGCCCCCGGCGGCGGCGCTGCCCGCGGCCCGGCTCCCGGGTGCCACGGTCGCCTTAGATCGTCCGGCACCCCGGGGCTCCCCGAGCCGGCCCCCGCCCCTGCGCGCTCCGCGCCCCGCGCCCGTTCCCTGGCGCTCGCCGCCCGCCTGCCATCGCCTCGGCCGCTCGCCCGCCGCCCCGACGCTGGGAGCGGCTGGGCTGCCGAGCCCGGGCTCCGCCGTGCGGGAGGCTGCTCCTCCCCGCCCTGGGCGCCGCCGCCCCGCCCCGCCCCGCGCCGCGCCGCGCCCCGCAGCTCTCCCGTGGGCGAGCACCCCCGGGCCGCCGCGAGCTGCTCTCGGAGATCCTCGCCAGATGCAACCTGGAGAGATGGAAGAGAGGGCCGCGGCGAACGCTTAGCATCAACAGAGCGCAGCCGGGGAGAAAAGTTAAAAGAAGAAAGAAAAAAAAATTTTTTTTTTTAAAATGGGGGTAGGGTGGCGTGAGCATGTAAGGCGGGAACCCGGGTTGTGCAGCCGCAGAGAGCTGCTAGGAGGCAGGCGCACCGGGAAAGCGAGCTTAGGTGGCAGCGAGGGACAGAGGACACTGGCGCGGAGGCAAGGCGATGCCCACGGGCGAGCGGCGGGAGCTGGGGATGCCACGCTGTGGCCGGGCCTGTCCAGGCGGAGTTCGCAAGACAACTCAGGCGGGCTGGATCGGAGGCTCAAACCTCAGTAGACTTCGCTGGGAAACTAGGTCTCAGGCAGCGGGAAGGACCCTTAGGGGTCAGACGCAAACAGGTGGCAGAGACTTGCAACCTGGGACGTGATGCCTCTTCCCCTGGCTTTTCAGATGTAGAGAGCCTCTTTAGGAATCTTGCCACTGTTAGCCCGCGCAGGGATTTGCATGCAGATGAGCTTTTTCTAGAGCACGGAGCAAGGCGACCGCGGCTCGCACGCACTTTAGAACTGGTCCAGCTTCTAGAGTTCTGCTACTTCGTCTTTGCTGCTTCCATATCCACCCAGCCTCTATTCTCCTAACTTTACTTTGTAAGTTAAAACCACTTTTTATCTAAAATGTGTTTTTTTTATCATAAAATCAAACTTGAGAACCGTTTCAAGCTACGTTTGGAAGAATAAATAAAAAAATACATAAATCTCTTCGTCTTGATTTGCCAAGTCTAGATGAATGAGCTCATGTTTCTGGTGAATACCAAATGCAGAAACATGGAAATATTAAGCCCACTCTCCCAGATGTCAAATTCTTAGCTGGTTCTGTCTGAGTATCTTCCGATAGGGTTCTGACAGGCTATGGCGACATGTATTTCCAGACAGTGGGAAGAAAGACCTTCAGTATCTGTTTTCCTCAATGAATTAAAAAGGCTGCTGGATTTGGAAAACTTTAGAAGCCACAAAGATATGACGCGATAATTTCTAAGTCCTGGGCCAGACAGTTCATTTTATTTTATATTTCTGCCTGGGATTTTTTTTTTCTTTCTGATGGTGTAAAGATATTTGTTAGAGACACATTGCCTATAAAGAGCTATAATGAACTAGGGGGCCTTGATACAGGGGGAGGAGCTTGGTCCTGTCTCAACTTGAGGTACCTTGCTTTGTTGACTCCCATGGGAGGCCTGCCCTTTCTGGAAGGGAAACTGAGAAGGAGTAGATGCGGGGGGGGGGG
>JABTXL010005037.1:25335198-25394167 GCA_025134845.1 Neodon shergylaensis
GGGGGGGGGGGGGGGGGGGACGGGACTGTGGTTAGTATGTAAAATAAATGAAAACAATTAATAAAAAGTTGAAAAAACAAACAAACAAACGAGCTCAATAGTTGAAGTGTCTTAACCGTAAATCGCAAATCTTCGCTGAATGTTTTCCTACAACTGGTTCCTATCCGTATTTCAAGAAGGATCAGAGATGGGATGAATGAACAGGTAACAAGACCACTTACTTAGTCTGAGGGACTGAATCCCAAGGCAAAATAATTCATACACGGTTCAGAAAGCCCTGGACAGAGCTTAATGAACACATTTCAATACCTCTACAGCTCAAGTGTTGTGAATAAAACCTCTCCATCATGACTGTGTAAAACCCAGGAAACCAGGTCAGGGAGTTCTGTCTTGACAGAAATGTTCGTTTAGTTTCTTTATGGTTATTATTCTCAAGGTGATGGAAGAAGCCGTTTCTCTCTGCCTTTGTGTCAAGCATTTAGTCTTCTTTCCTATTTCTAAGTTGGCTTGTCTTCTGTCTTAAGTGAAGATACATATCAAAAGACTTCGCAAATTAAATCAACTCTTATATCCTGAAGGATGCACTGGAAATACGTGTTTGTTTCTTTTACTTGTGGTAGGGCAGCCTTGTAGCATCCCCAAGAAAGGCCGGAGAGACTTGTTTCAGAAAACAGGTCATCACTGACTTCAAGTCAGAAAGGCAGCAAGACCCTCAGGAACCTCAGAAGGGTAAGTTTGCATCTTTCTGCTCCCAGGGAAAGTGAGGGGCACCACAGAAAAGGGGCTAGTCCCTCCCATGAACAGACTCTGAAAGGTACCATGTTCAGAACCAGACTTGCTCATAGAATACTGTTGTCTCCACAGCTCTCAGGATAGCCAGGGCAAGTTGCAATGAACTTTCATTTAGAAGAAAAGCAAGACTTTCCAAAAGACGAACATTAAAGCTTTGCTATGACCAGTTTGTTTTGGAATCAACAGTCTACAAAAAGTTCTGTGGCTTATGTTCAAATCGCAAGATCCAATCTGGTGTGCATGCAAGGAGGACTTGAATATCATAGGAATGGAGCATGCTGGGAAACGTTTGTTATGTCCAGAATTGGCACACTGTGGTCTTTCTATAACAAACCTAGTAAACACTTGTATAGCTAAACTTCATGGATGAAAAAGTCATGATTTCTCATTAAAATTCAAGTACTGGATAAGTTTTAAACCTTAGCAACTAACCATAATTAGATACGAGAACAGTGATCCAATAAAGGAAAGCATATAAAAATCTTATTTTCTTGATTCATACATAACTAGAAAACGGAGTCATCTTTTATTTAATCTTAAAATCTTTAGTTTGGGAGCTGGAGAGATGGCTCCGTAGTTAAGAGCAGGGACTTGAGTTCTATTCCCAGCACCCAATCACTGCCCAATCACCTCCAACTCCAGGGGACCGGACTCCTCTGTCCTCTGCAGGTACCAGCTCTCACATGCTTATAAACAGACCCGCACAGACAGATTATTAAAATAATAAATTTTAAAATAAAGGTTTGCAGGCGACCAGCGAAATGGTTCAGTGGTTAAGAGCACCAGCTGCCCTTCCAGAGGACCAGGGTTTGGTTCCCAGCACACAACAGAAGCCCACAACTGTCTGTAACTCTCGTTCCAGGGGGTTCAGTGCCCTCCTCTGGCCTCTGCCGTCACTGTCTGATTGTGATGCACAGACATACATGCACACCCATACACTTAAAATACAAATAAAGATCAATTAAGAAGATGTTCTCAGGTTTACTAAATGATTTCTAGCTTGCTATGGCCAAGAAATAAACTGTCATGATCTATGACTCTTAAATGCTTATCTTCTTAGACTTTAAATTTCCAGCCATAAATGCTACCTATTTTACTAAACATACTATTACTGAGAACACTACTACATCTAGATACTTAGAACATATTAGTTTAAAATTAACCAAGAAGCTCCATAAGACTTTGCATTTCATTGAAATAGCAAATACTTTAAAAGTACTTTATTTTTAAAAGTTCAAATTTGTTTGTACAAGGCTTTTGTTTACATAAAGCACAGATAAGAAAAATGCCAAAAGCAAAAAATGTAATCATTTTACAAAGTAAAAAATGTATTAATTTCAAAATCAAAGAGAATTTTATACATATTATATGAAACCCATCCCTCCCTCCAACTTCTCCCATACCCCCAACCCCTCCCTCCCACCTTCATGTACTCTTTTTAATAGCACTGAGTTCACCTAATGCTGCTCTGTGTGTACAGGCCATCTACTGGAGTACAAACAGCCAATGCAGTCTTGAAGCCAACTGGAAAGCTCCCTTACCCAACAGTCATCAATTGGCCAGAGCTCTTCAGCTAGGGCGGGACTTCATAAGCCTTTTGCTCATCCTTGCGTAGATATTAAGATTTTAAGCTTTATGAAATGTTCTAACTAAGTAGTGGTAGAGTTCCTAAATTCTTATCACTTTTCATATTGATTGACCATTTATGGGAGACACTTACTTATGTAGAAAAGGGAGAATCCGCTGTGGAATGGGAAGTTAGAAACCACGGGACTTTGGCCCCAGCTCTAGCAGTAATACATCTGATGCAGTCGACACTATTTCTCTTCAAATGAAGGAGTTGAGCTACAACTGTTTTAACATTGTAGGATTAAAGTATAAGTTGATTTTGTTGTTTCAAGAAAAACTTGTATAGCTATGTAATAAGCTTATTATTTGGAATATTTAGTAAAAGTATTTCAAACAGTCATCAGACACAAAGAACATCTTCCACCAGTGGCTAACAGGGAGTGGGGGAGTATCCTTGGGAGCATGGGTATACATTTGCTGACTAACTGCATGTACTGGATTATTCACAGATGTCCTAAACTCATCTTCTTGTAGATGGAATTCTCTGTCCTGCCTGGTCCTGCAGCCATTCAGTCCCAAATAAACACACAGAAGCTTATATCCATTATAAACTGTTTGGCGTGTTGCTCAGACTTACTAATTAGCTCTTTCAACTTAAATTAACCTATAATTTTTATCTATGTTTAGCCACATGACTTAGTACCTTTTCTCAGTAAGGCATTCTCATCTTGCTTCCTCTGCTGGCAACTGTATCTCTGCTTTTTCTCTTCCCAGAATTCTCCTAGTCTGGTTGCCCCCTCCCCTCCATAGTTCCTGCCTGGCTACTGGCCAACCAGCATTTTATTAAACCAAGAGTGACAAATCTTTACAGTGTACAAGAACATTATCCCACAGCATTTTCTCATAAGGAAGAACATATACTGAGATTACTATTTTCGAGAGGATACATTAAAAACAGATTTCAAATGTTATACCCAAGGGCTGCTCAGCATCCCCACTATGAAGCCTATGAAGGAGACACTCTGTAGAGAAATTCTGTAGCTGATGACCTCCCATTTGTTCTGATTCTGAGTCACATTCGTGTTTAACAATGCTGTTGAGACACATTCCAGATCAAAGTACTGTTGTGAGAGATTAGTACTCAGGTTAGATTCAAGCTACAAAATAGACACACACACACACACACACGAGATAAACAGGTGCTGATAAGTCACTTACTCTAGACTGGAAGGAAATCCTATCTCACTTATGCAGGAAATTAGTAATTCTAGCAAATTTTTCTTGTCTTTGCCTGGACACATGTAATGATGGAAAACACGTTGACCCCTATCATCTACCCACTACTGTTTTGGATCATTTAAAGAAGTAGAACTTTCTTATCAGAAATTAATACTTGAGCCTTGCCATAACAACAGTATAATATCTGATATTACTTAGGGTAAAGATAATTATAAGAATAAAGTCTTAAAAACAATGACTCCTCTTCAGATGTGCAGCCAATTTTCCCTCCAAGGTCTTTTCTTCTGGTACACATTTTCCGGTTACTTCGTTTTCTTTTGATGGGGTTTAGAACACTAACGTTTTATACCCTTACCTTAAATGCTAAGAAAAAGAATAATTCAAAATTGGAAAGGAAATCCCACTTTAATGTTCTACAAAAAAAAGAGCCTGCATCTTCAAATTCCACGCCATGTAATTTACAAACATTCCAAGGATAATGGTCTTGTTCAGGAATGTTACTGCAAGTGTAGAAAAGCCAGAAAAATGACTGGCTCACCTTCATTAGACAATTCATATTCTGAATAGTATTTTGCAAGTCAACTAATTCAATATTCAAATTTTAGACCTACATTTAGAATGAACCAAGAATAACCCAAAGCTTTAGATAATGTAAATGTAGAAATAATTGTTGAGCACAGTAACATAAATGACATTTGCATAAAGGTATGTTTTATGTAATAGTATACATAAAGAATATTAATTATTCAAATCCATTAAACATTCAAATGATGTTTCTCTTAAGAGGAGGAAATATTTAACAACTCAAAGGCAGACCAAATGAATGCACTGTTACATATGGTAATTAAGACTACATCTTAAAATAAATGTTCAGTATGTAACAGATTTAAAGGTAGCTTTGAAACATTGTGGCTGCCCTAAATCTTTATTTTTATACACAAGAAGATGGAACTATTTATGTCATTCCCTTCTATAATGTTTTCTTATCGAAGTATATAATTTTGAAGGTTTCATCTAAGTTTTTCTATTATAAATGAGTACTAAGAGGCCAAGGTCTTAAAATATCAATCTACTTGTAGAAATTATATCACTCTTGATTGAAATCTGTGGCATTTCTTCCCAGATGTTTGAAGATCTCAAGTACCACCAAAATTATCTCTAGTATGGAGTAGAAACCGATTTCCCTGGAAGAAAATGTCCTTTATGATAAATTAAGGACAATATTATGTGATCAAGATATCCCGTAGGTCAAAGACAACGCAAATGACCAAAACATTTCATGGGATGTTTATGCAAATTAAGAGACCACCTCCTAGGACTGGAGGGTTGGCTAAGTGGTAAAGAACACTTGCTCAGGACCTAGGTTTGGTTCCCAACACTCATGATGGCTCACAATCGCCCACAACCCAACCCTCTCTTCTGGATTCTAAGGTCACTGCACATACATCCATGTGGATGAGACAGTCATACACAGAAACCTGAAAATTAAGAACTGTCTTCCTCAGCTGGTGCCTTATGCTGCTTGAAGGAATTAACGCCGATTCTTGGTTACTAGCAAGCTAGCAGAACGCAGCTGTAGTATGCTAGGTGCCTACCAGGCCATTGAAATGAAGAACGAACGCAAAATTGATTTGCAGTATAGATATTTGAGATGTTTCAGCTAGTGTTTGTATACTGTTTAAGCAGGAATTTGGATTTGCAATAAAGAGGAAGTTGTGAAAATCTTAAGTTACAATTTACATGATTGGCAGAAAGTTTTATGATCTATACATAGAAGTTATTTCATGGCCCATGGATACCAAGTTCTTAAAATCATACAACATAAAGCACCAAATCTGGATGACTGGATTTTCAACTTTCAATTAATGAATATATTGACACTGTACACAATTACTTCTAGCAGTTTTTATGCATAAAACTAAAGTTAAGCAAAAATATTCTCTGGACACAGTGGAGGTAAGTAGATTTGCTCTTGTACACTTGGAAACTAGCGGGCTTGTTTCCTGTCCTGCTGAATAGTATTGTAAAGATGTGATCTCTCAGAGAGGACGCTGGGTGTCACAGGGGAAAAATAACCCAGAGCTCTGGCACAGAAGACTTATTCTAATGTTCACTTGGTGACAGCTCACCACCACCTTAGTCCAGTTAGTATTAATACATTACACGAAGCATGAAGTGTACAAATGGCAGCTGCTTCCCGATTCTTCTCATAGACACTAACATGTCCAGGTGGTCCTGAGGTCTATTAGCTCGGAATCCCATTGCTAGACTGGTATATTCCTATTGTAACCTCAATTCAAAGACAGCTATACATCAAACTGAATGATTATTTTTAAATAATAGAAATATCGGTCTAACTCACATGACTTTACTATGGTAGGAGACAAGAATGTGAACATAAATGCCATGTATTACCAGTTTCCTCCTAAGTATTTACTCCAAAACAGCAAACACTGGCTCCTCTTTCCCTCAGATACTAAAAGGAATTAATATAGCCTGGTGAACACTGCTAATATTTGTTACCCTTCACTGTTTCACATGCCTGCTCCCGTCAACTAAAGGGAGGGAAAAAATAGCAAATTATTAAATTTGCATCTTACAATCAGACTTAACCCCCACCCCCAGTAGTTTAAATACCCCATACTGAAATTTTTAGAGAACAGCAAATTCCTTAAGGTTGTACTTTTCAGCTGATATGACTTCAGTCCCTAACTTTTTATCAAGGATACTGACACCTCCAATTGCTGCGATAAGGCTTGAAGTTAAGAGCACCCTTTTATTATAAAAACTGGCAGTCCTGTCAATGGCGATTTTGCTAACCACCCAGTTTCTTCTTGATCACTCTGAATACTTTATATCTTCATCAGCCAGTGAGCACTGTGGGGCAGTGTAATGATAGCCCCCTCATTCAACTTTGAGTCTGAGACTTTACCTTCTTTTGAAGTTCCTGTATTTGAAGAGAGCTGCCATAACTCCCCTTGTTCTCTGGCTTTAGTCAAGGTCCATGTTTTAACAGATCTAAAACATATCCTTTCTGTATGTTTGTAATTTTTTTAAAAAAAATTATGTATACAATATTCTGTCTGTGTGTATGCCTTCAGACCAGGAGAGGGCACCAGACCCCATTACAGATAGTTGTGAGCCACCATGTGGTTGCTGGGAATTGAACTCAGGATCTTTGGAAGAGCAGGCAATGCTCTTAACCTCTGAGCCATCTCTCCAGCCCCGTTTGTAATATTTTTAGAAAATGGGATGTACTTTCTAGTTGGCTGTCTTCATCTGAGACTTTTGATGTGGCAGTGGTTTCTGGCAGATTTTCAGAAATACACTAGTTATCCTGGTTCCTTCTAACACCTTTTCAACTAGCCACAGGAGAACAACACTCTGTCCAGTTCCTTACCTTATACACAGAACACTGTCCAACCAGTCCCCTCTTCCACTGTGTACTATGAAGACAAACCCATGTCTTAAGGAGCAAGCAGTCTTAAGCTCAGAATTATTGCTCAGGGGCAAAAGACGCTCATCTAGCCTTCCTGAGGTCCCATGCTCAAGACCAACCTCCACGAAACAAAAGGCAGTGGCTCCGGCTCCTTAGTATTAGACTGATGATACCTTTATTTTATTTGGTCCTTTAGCTCTTTTGGCCACACACATGAAATCACTGCTCATGGGCAGCCTTGGAATTTTATCTTGAAGGGAATCTTTCTAAGCCTTTTCTCATGCTGTGTTCTTACTGCCTTTTGCAGTGATGACATCTGAAGATTTCTGTAAAATGGGAGACACTAAAACCTATTCCATGATACTAGTCTTTAAACAGAAAACAATCATGTATGCAAAATCAGCAAGACATTTGGTAGCCAGAGGGCAGGAAAGGCTGTGCAGTATCAAAAAAAATCATTTAACCGTACTAACATTTCAGATGTATGACTTTCAAAGACAGTGATTCTTACCATGTCGTGAGCACAACACACTTTTTCCTGCAGCAGTAGAGTACATTAGCATTGAGGGCAACAGAAATAGACTCTTCATTTATATTGTTCTACATATAAACCACTCTCAAGGCATGCTATATCCAATTTTTTTAAAATAAAATTCCCATCTAAACTGCAAATTCATGACTCTGATCTAATGTAGACCACTTGATTCAACCCAACCCTGAAAACTATTGGGTTATCTCTCAATGCACTTATGTGCTTCCTCTTCCAAATCTGCTCATGGTATGATCCAAGTCACTGTCAAATGCCTTTGGCAAGAGGAACCTGGTGACATGCCACTAAAATCTAATGTTTCCAAAGTAAAGACAACTCATATCATATCTTAGTTTCTACAGATTTTTTTTTCATTTTATTTGTAAGGTATCAGAGATTTTAACTCAGAGCCTCACATATGGCAGGGCAAGTACTCCATCAATGAGTTATAGAGCCCCAGATCCTAAAGATTATCTAGTTAGTAGATACTTCTAAGTCTTTATAGACTGTAAAACTATAGCTGAGAATACGTAGGCATTCCTGTTTCCACATATGTATGTTTTCAACAACTTTGTGCAAAACGTATACCACAAATGCAAATCTATGTGAAGCGAGTCTTCCAGGTCACGCTCAGACACTTCATGTTTTATAGGCAATTGGCATAATGTATCGGAAGATCTACGTTTGTAAATCATAGGATTTAAGGGTATCAATTTGATGGTTCACAGGGAAAAAAAAACAAACCCTGACATCTGAAAGCTAAGTGAAAATGCTTAAGATTTTCATTAAGTTACAAAGGATAATCATTTCAAAGCCCAAATGATTCAATTTGTACATTTTATTTCCAAACTGAAATGATAAAATATACCAATTCATCAACAAGTGTTTAATAAAGTACCTGTGGATAAATGGTTGGCTTCGAAGGTAGTGCAAGAAGTTAAGTAAACTTTCAGCTCTTAAGGAAGATTACACTGAAGAAAAACGTCAGCAAAAAACTCCAGAAAACAGAGTTTTATCATGCATGTCACAGTGCACCTCAAGCTCAGATCCTTGTATTCAAAAAGTTAAAGGACCCCCTTTTGCAAGTTACTAGCCTCTGTTCCGCAAAGTCAGTCACAGTTCAGCACTGTTTGTGTGCTAGGGTGTTTATCTGCTCCACTAGTAGATGACAAACTACATAGTGAGCTATACAGGGCGAAAGGAACAGAAATAAACATGGGGGAAATAGGAAATGTATAGTGTAGGTCATCTTTTTTGTATGTAGGATGGAAGTTTAAATGAATCCTTTCACTTGCATTTGGGTCGACATCTGACATCACCAATTGTAAAAACAAAACAAAAATCTGTTTAATAGGCAACTTTCCTTAATTTTGATGCTTCTGGATAAAAGGAACCATAAAACTGGTATCTGCTTAAAACTCTTGCCTCTGGCTCTTAGTAATTGGATCCAGCAAAGAGAACCTTTTCTAAAAAAATACACATTGAGGTTTGTCTGCATGTCTGTGTGAGGTTGCCATATCCCCTGGAACTAGGGTTACAGACAGTTGTGAATTGCCCTGTAGGCGCTGAGAATTGAAACCAGGTCCCTTGGAAGAGCGGCCAAAGTTCTTAGCTGCTGAGCCATCTCTCCAGTCCCCAAATATTGTATGTATGTCTGTACATATGTACTGTTTTTTATGTATCTGTATGTATGCCTGCATGCCAGAAGAGGACATCAGACCCCATTACAGATGTTTGTGAGCCACTATGTGATCACTGAGAATTGAATTCAGGACCTCTCAAAGAGCAGTAAGTGCCCCTAACCTCTCAGTCATCTTTCTAGCCCAATATGGCCTATCCTGATTTGTTAATGAGGCACGTGTAATTGTGCTTTGGCTGATATTTTAGTCACTGAAGATCCTTTTCCACTGTGTTTTCTAGTCTACCAGTTGCTGATGGTTATGTAGAAAAAAAGAATCAATTTTATAAATTATTATGGAAAGAAGAATTCCTTGTGATATCAAGGATTTGAATCTGGTATAGATCAAACAGTGCAGCATCTGTTAAGTTTTGGACACTGTAAAGTTATAATATGAAGTGTATTTGAATTCTGTATTTTTAAAAATCCTGATGATTTTATCCATTTTGGCTATCTAAAAAACACTTAGAGAAAGGTGAATTTCATGTTCTTGTATATTCCTGATACACACACTTAGCATTTTCATAAACATTTACTTTTCAGAGATGATCTAGGCAATGTCAGTAAGATTTCATTCATATAAAGAAAATAGGTGAAAAATAAAAACTAAAAAATTAAATCCCATAGCTTTCTTCCTTTTCTCTCTTGCTCTACTGGTAGTTTCAGCATCCAAACACTTTAAACATGGTATTTTCACTTAGATGTCAAAAAAATAAAATAAAATAAAACCAGTAACCTTCAAATATGAACTATACAGGCCAGCAGCTGAAAGTAAATTTCATAAAGACAAAATAAGTCTAAAAGTTCTGTCACGGGATTCCTCACCAATTTCTCAGAGAACAAACTTTTTGTTGGGTCCCAAGAGTGCTCGGGATATTACTTGTAGTGTTGCTACCACCCATTCAACTTTTCTCCTCTGGTTAATGCTGAGGATGCATTTAAAACCAACAAGGAAAAAGGGCCCACTGTGGATCCATTAGCCTATTTACTGATAGCTGGGAAAAAAAATCTAAATTTAGTCACACCATTCAGTGTATTTGCGAAACTTCAGGCTTTTATCGATGTTTTTCGTGTTGAAGAAGTCTGACAATTTCAAATCAAAGTCAACACTGCAGTGAGGAGAGCTTTTCTACTTTATTACAAAGAGAAGAAGCCTTTATGTGGTCAGAAAATACAAGATTGATCTTTTTCTCTTCCTATGAAACGCTGCTGTTCAAACAGCCAGAGTGAATTGTCTCAGTTCACGTCTTGAAGTCCCATCACATTCACTTGGGTATGGATGTCCTTGGCTGCTGAAAATCTGGCCCTTTAGTGCACAGGGCGACAAAGTCCCCTGACCAGCAGTTCCAGAATGTCCCATTTTCATATATTGCATCCATGCACACCTCCTAAAAATGAGGTACAGCAGGGCAAACATTTTCCAAAATAGATGTCATATATATAATATATACACATTCGTACATACATACCTTTATTCATGTGATGTCCAAAATTTAAAAAAAATGTACACATTTATTACAAAATCGTAACAAAGACTGGACAGTGTTTTGCTCATTCTGGAAAGATGAAGCTCAGTAACAACACAGCCCTGGAAACCATCCAGAGACCGTGGCAATCTCTTTCTTCTACAGTCATATTCTTGCATTAAGCCTGGCGAAACTGCCTTTCAGAAACAGAAGGGGAAGTAAAATGAAAGAAGCAGCCCTTGCTCATCTTTCCAAATGAAATACGAGAAGGATCTTCACATAAAAATGCACAAACATTTGTTATTTTATTACCAATAGTGCTACAATGAACAATGCAAATTTTGTGGTCTAATTTTGTTGAGTCTTTTGTGGGTTTTCTTTTTTACATTTAAGAAACTAAATGGTAACTTCTGTCAGTGTACTTGCTTGTCTTTATAGACCCAAGTCTGTCTGCTGGCAAAAAGAAAATAAACGAAAAAATTCAGACCCTGCTCAAACTAGAGAAAACAAATTACAAATTTAGTTGTTGGGCAGCACATAATTGGTAAGGCAGGACCTCAAATGGTGATCCTTTACGTAAGCCAATTGCCAGATCCTCAATGAATTAAAACCAGGTTGCCTGAGCCACATCAGTTCTGCGGATCTGTCGAGTACTGTGCTGAGACAGCCATACCCCAGGAAAGGGAAGTCTTTTAGAAGGCTTGCTGAGCAGGGTTGTAGTTGAAGGTGGATGGCAGGTGAGGCCGTTCTTCTAATTTGTCATATTCCAGATGGAACTCCTATAAAAAGAACATCAAAACTTGAGAATTTAAATTATTTCATAAAAACCTCTTTTAAAAAGCATTATTTAGTGTGTGTTTGTGTATGAGAGAGAGAGAGAGAGAGAGAGAGAGAGAGAGAGAGAACGAGAACACGCATGAGTGAAGGTCAGAGGACAACCTGTGAGATGTAGGTCTAGGTCTCCCACCTACATAAGGACCAAACTCGGGTAGGCCATCGGTCTCCTTGGCAAGAACTTTTACTTGCTGAGCCAAGTGACTCTCTTATAATTTTTTTTTTTGGTAAAGATATATTTACTATAAGAATAAAAAAATAAGGGGCTGGAAAGATGGCTCAGCGGTTAGGAGCATTGCCTGCTCTTCCAGAGGTCCTGAGTTCAATTCCCAGCAACTACATGGTGGCTCACAACCATCTGTAATGAGGTCTGGTGCCCTCTTCTGGCCTGCAGGCATACATGCAGACAGAATATTGTATACATAATAAATAAATAAATATTTTAAAAAAAGAATAGAAAAATAATTCCACATGAGAGTGAACACAGAGACACTAGATCTTTGCCCTCGTAAGTAAAGCAGTCTGAAGAACAGTAGTGCCCTGTGCCTACTGTCTACTGTACGTGAGTTTCGACCTGCTGAATATAAAATCAGTTACTTAGGTGTGTGGACTCATCAAAACTCTGTGCAAGTTTGTAATTAAAACTAAAAAAGGAAATTATTATTGCTCTCTTGCAAAAGATCAAAAATTATAGGATGTTTAAATAAAGCCCATTTTAATGAAGTACAAAACAAAACAAAAACCCTAACAGTTTGTTCATGTTTAAAATGAGAGACTTTTCAATTTATCTTGATGACAATTTTTAAGCAGTTATTCTTTAACCTCATTAAAATCTCAGGAAAACAATGAGCTGAAAACACACATACCTCTAGAACTCCCATTTCATAAACGTCATAAAAGATAATTTAATGGCCATTTAAAACTAGATGATAGTTTTGGTGTGTGATTATCGGAAACCTAACTGATTACTGATTTTAATCGAAGTGTCCAAATCTATTACGGTTTTTATTTTTAATATTTATTTGTGGGTAAGGGGGCAAACACATCACAGTGCATATAGATGACACGTTGGCTTTCTACTTCCACTGTGTAGGTCAACTCAGGTCTTCCGGCCCGTTGGCAAGTACCTATACCCAGAGTCATCTTCACCCCCACCCTCTTCTTTTTTTGTTTTTGAGACAAGGTCTTGCCAGTTTAGGCTGGCTTTGAAACTCCCCACATAGCCCAAGGAGGCTACTGAGGCTACAAAGTTACAATCATGCCCACCCCAGCCTCCTGAATACTGGGGTTACAAAACCTGGCTTCAAAAGTTTTAAAATTTAAGAATTCATCAGAGATGCAAATATAACTGCATACAAATCCAAATACTTCTGTAACCACAAAAAAGGGGGAGGCTCTAAAATTACTCATTCTATAGCCTAAATCTAACTGCCACAAATTATTTTAAAATCTCTCTCAAGTTATTAAACCTCAACCCACATTATCTACTGAGGATTAAACAAGCACCCTTAGCAACCATTGGTTAACTTATCTTATTTGTGTCTGGTATCAAACTGACCCCATGATGAATGCTTCCACTGTTAATTAAATGAAATTTACATTATTTAGTTAAAACAAGTCCTTAGGCAACAGTGATCAAGCTTTTCGACACCAAACACATCAGCACACATATAACTGACAACCTACTATGAACCAAAACTAAAGACAGAGCTCATTTTTTGTAATCTTTGTATGTATCTTGGGTAAATTGGTATTTTATTATACTGAAGACTAGGATCCAAACTTGGCAGGATCTGTCTTTCCTAGTGTAACACATGAAGGGTTTGTGTGTTTTTAATCCAAGATTCAAAACAAATTTATTTCACTGTACACTTAAAATAACTTTGAAAACATTAAGTGTCTTCACAAATGTTTATAACGAAGGTACACTGTGTGACTTTATCTTTTAAACAGATACTTTCCGTATGACTGAGAAAGGCACAGGGCTATTCACCCACTAGCAAGAAGGAGCAAACGGCAGTCGCCATCCTTAAACTCCTGCCTATGGCTGAAATTGAGTATCCACATTCACATTAGCACAATTTTCCCAGTTATTCTTTGAAATGAAAATGCATCTGCGTCTAAAATATACTTAGTATAAAAAGCTTACCCGCAATTTTGTCAACGACAAGCTCTAAGTTACATTTTACCCATCCATACTGGCAAGATACACTGATTTATTAGTATTTAAAGAGTTTAACCCCATGAATATTATATCCTATTAATATTATAAAAAAGAGACCAGTTTGAACATAGGAAGCATAAATACTTTAATATTTAAAAAATATTTACACACTAAACAGAAATATTATGGGTCAAATCTTGTCTTTCATCAATAATCTTTTATCTGTTTTCCACATATTTTTATTCTTAAAGTAGCTGAACCTTGCATCACTCTTACCTCTTTGCTCTTTAACTACATCTAACTTCAATATCTATAGCGTTTCTTTTACATGTCAATGATGTGGCCTTATTGGAGGAAGAGTGTCACTGGGAGTGGGCTCTGAGATCTCAAAGGCCCGCAGAGCACCCTGTGCCTACAGCCTCCATTTGTTTAGTACTTACAGAGACACAGCGCCGCACCATTACCACACTATGTACACATCCTCACAAATAAGATGCAATTATGTGGTATTTACCTCACTATTCCGCAAACTCCATCACTGTGCAAGCCCCGTGGCTGATGTGACAATGTCACATTTATGAACATTTAATAATTTTATGAAGTCTCTTAAGAGAATCACTAAAATGTCTTAATACTAAGCAATCTTATGGAAAGGTCTGAACACATCTGTGAATAGTTATTGTAAACTATACTTCACCATAACCAATTTTCACAAATGCTCATTCATTAATACCTGATAGGAACCAACAATTCTCATTGTTTTCCATCACGATGGAAGAATTTTGAAGAATATCAATGCAGGCAGCTAACATATTATTTAGAGAGCTTTCTTAGGGAATAACTTAGATACTAACTACCACTCAGAGTTTATTTTCCTACTTCACTAATATTCTTAAGAAGTGAAAACAGTTGTTCAACTATATTAGGAGACAGGTAAAACTTAGCAAAATTATTTAACAAACATATGTCATAAATAATCTTTTATTTTATATAGGAAACATTTTCCTTAAAATAACATTGACCTAAACTGGGAATTGTTTCTGAGGAAATAAAAAGCTCTAATATTAATGTTTATGAGTATCTTACATTATGAAGAGAAGATAGTTCTCAAAAACTCTTCTTTCTCACTTGATTTCCTAACAAACACACAATCTAAATTTTAGCTATAATTATATAGCTATGTATTGCTTAAGTGCATTCATTTTTGCACGTGGATTTAGAATTCAAATTATTGAGCATAAAGCTTCAAAATGAATGTAAAAAGCTTCGGTTCTCCTCCAAAGACCTTGTCTCTCTGATAGCATAGCCTTGGACCAGAAACAGCATGCTCTCTAGATATAACTTGGGAGTAAGTATTCATTCTTAGACCCCACCCACAGACCTGACTAGATCACACAGTAGAAGGGAAGGCTCTGCAATTTGTTTAACTAGTTCCCCAGGTAATTCTCATACAAGATAAAATTGGAGAATCACAATTTAACCAAGAAACAATCAACTGGAAAATTTTCATGTTTGGAAGAATAGCAGTAACCTCTAACAATGATAAAAGTTTCAGAACTACTAACACACACATCCACCATGTGCCAAAAGGAAACCCTGTATGAAGGGTATGGATGTGTACACATAGAATTTCATTCAATCTTCATGATATCCATTTCGAAAAAAAGAACAGAGTTACAGAAAGAAAACTTGTACAAGATCAAAGCAGAAATGGAAGCTAAATTCTATATTTCTGTTATACTGTTTAAGGAGAAAAAAAACCCTATTTTAAAATATACTAATTTAAATACCTCTATTTAACTAAAATGGTAAGAATATAGTCTTTGAAACTAAGACAATATTTTCATTAACTATAGCTGTTAAAATGAGCAACATAATCTAAGGACTAAGCACTAACCACATTGACTACTGAGACACGGAAAAACAAAAACCAAAATAACTTTTAATCTCTTCTGTATTTTCTATCGGATTCATATTTTTAAATTTCTTTAAGTTTTATAAAAATTATAAAAGTCTAAACTTTTCTATGGTTTATATCTGATAACACTTCAAACTATCTTAAAAAGTAAAACATTCTATCAACTTATTATATTGAAAAAAATGATCCCAAAGCAACAACTAAAATATTGCCCAAAGAACTAATTTGTCAGAAATACTATTCTTCTGTTTAGCTTTTGTAGCACTAAGAATCACCGACGGAAAGAATATTCAAAGACATAGAGTTGGGAGTTCTCTGAAACTAAGTGTGGGTTATATTTACCATAAAAATCTCTTACCAAATTTAATAAATTTTCTATTAGTGAAATGAGTTGTTTCTGGAGACTTCTATGAGGCATGGCAAATATCTGACACATTATTGGAATAGACATACTGTTACATATTAACAAGCAAAGGAAGTTTTTAATGACTACAAATATTCATACATTTTGCACATGGAAAAAAAATATACCTTAGCTACTTTCCTCCAGTTCAGACAGTCAAAGAAGTAATATGTTCCCCTCTCATATGTATTGGTTTTCATTGTGGGCTCCATGCCTGGTGCTCTGGTAATCCACACTCGTTCTTCTTTGTGGTATCTCCAATCACGGTTAAAACTTCAATTTTTAAAAGAGAAAGATAGTTAATTTTTCCTATGACCCATGTTAAACATTTATACATGTGGTAAACCTTTCTCAGAAAAGTTATATCTAAAGTATATACATATGGAAGCGTCTTTATCTGGCTCTACTATTAAGTATAGATATTCAAATACAGTAAGATAACTTCTTTTGTTCCAAAAGCACATTTTTTAGTACAAATAATTTAATTAAGTTGAATAAACTTTATGTAGACAAAATAATTTAAAAGTCATGAGTGATATAATAAAACTTGGTCAGACCAAAGAAAGATAAAATATACTGAATAAATGACAGAAACTGAAATTGAGGCACACTAAAATAACAGCCTGGTGAACTACCTTAAGTTATTAAGTAAGAAGCCAATTTGAATAGATTACTTAAATTCACACAACTTTACAGTCATGATGACAACAGAATAGCCATTTCATAAAGTTTAATTTTTAACTTTAAATCATAACTGTCAAAATCTCTAAAAGGATATCATCAGAACCCAAGTGATGATCTATAGCACTTAGAAACTGGATAGCACCATCCAAAGGAACAGATGTCCCCTGATGATGGACTTCCATGTAAATACATGCTTTCCTACAAACAGTTTGGTAGCTCACAAACACAAATGACATGACACAAAGCCAAATACAGATATATGAGTGATTTGATACATTTATTTATGACTAGATTAAAAGGAATAGGTATTAATCCTCATTTCACAAAAATGAGAGGGAAATAGTGAAAAAAGCAAAAAGTGAATTCTCTCAACTGAGAAATTTTAAACCTGACAATTCAGTATGAACATAGAGGCACAGGCATGCAGGGTCTTGTCTATTTAATAATCAAATGACACATTAAATAACAAGATTCTGTGTCTATTCATCATAAACATCTGTGGTTCTTCAAGAACCACAACCAAACTCATTCAAAAACTTCAATTCACTAGGCGTGTCACTTCATATAGTTGGAATTAAGTCTGAAATTCTTTTTAGGTTACAGTGATTATACAGCTGCAATATGCTTTCAATGCAAACAAAATTCATTTTACTAAATATAAAAATAATCCCCAATCTCTCTTTTATACTTTTGTTGTTCCCCTGATGGTCCAGGGAATGACCAAAGCCTGGAGGTGCTAGGCAAGCACTTCACCACTGAACAACATCCCTGCCAACAACTTCAACTGGGCAGGGAGGAGAATTTTCAGAGAAAACAAAAAGTTGCAACCATCATCATTTTAAACACCTTCAGAACATCCGAGATATGCTAGGAGAGAAAGTGGTAAGATATTCTGAACATACAGCTCTACTGCAGCTAAGAGTTGTAACACATCTCCTCCATTCATGTAATAGAGATAGAAAAGGAGGTCTTCTCCGTATCGGCCAAGCTTGATTGCAGCCAGCTATAAAAGACAAAAAGATTGTTATAAACTGTAAACCAAATGTAAAATTTAATTGTTGCTACTAAAATAGAAATCGGAAGGATAAACAGAAATCTTTACTTAGCGCAGACAACTGTCATTTCATAATTATGCTGCCAGGGAGTCAGTTTTCCAGCATTTCTTCATCTAAAGGAATAAAGTTACTTAGTGAACCCTAATCCTAACTCAAAAGAATGAGTGTATATGTAAGTATCCCATGGAGTGCCAGCTACACAGACCTGTAAATGCTGAATCTATATGCAGTGATTCACACACCATTCTGAGATTTCCAGCAATCACAGATGGTAAGTACAAAAACCATGAAGACAGTGCTCTATTTTGTGTAAAGGGATGGCTAAAGGATAACCTTTTCGCATTTCCCTACAAGGTAGAAAACAGCCTACAAAACTATAAACTACGTAAGTGCCACAGCTCAAAACCTCACATTAACAAAGTATCCACCTAGTCGCTTGGCTTCTATGCATCATCCCAATGCAGTCTCCCCTATTATGTTCTGGTGGCAGTTGTGGATGTAGGACATTCTCCAGCACTTCTCACACTGCACTAAGATTCTGGAACACTTAGGGCTACAGTTCTGGTGGGGCACAGACGGTGTGAAGAGGCTAACTTCAAAAGGGTTTGTGGTTTATCTGGATAAGTTTGTAAAGAAGTAAAAGCTTCCTTAATCATAAAACGAGAGAGTCAGGAGAATAAGAACCAAACTTCCTAAGTCAATTTATTGTCATCAACTATGGTTACTATGGTTACAATTAATAATTGCAGAAAGTATCAGTCCTAACACTGTTTGGTTTTAAAAGCAAATCCCAAAACATTAGTATTGTTAACAAAAACCAGAATTGTTATACATAACTGAATGAGCATACAAAAGCATATCCCAAAGATTGCTACTAGACTATCATGCTGTCTGGCCTGAAAATGGTATCAGGAAAGGAGATAAATCCACACTAAGAACAGTATGCTACACTCACCTTATCCCTAATGTGAATGTTCGTTAAATATTCAGATGGAACATGGAAGTCTGTATAATGAAAAAACATTCTTATTAACCGATTCTTAGAAAACGTTTTTTAAAAGATTCTAAACATAAATAGATCCTCCTACCTATGTCCTGAGGCCGACAAGGCGAAGATGCCCAGGGTGATGCAAATTTGGGGTAGAGATTTCTGAACAAGAGGTAAAAAAAAAAAAAGAAGCCACTTTAAAGAATAAAGTAGTAAAATATATTTATAACTTAATTTTGGTAAAATAAGTTTTAAAAAAGACTTCAAATAAAAACTGAGCATCGTTCCTGGTTCCCTTTCTGGAGTTTCCTGCAACTTTATAGCAGAAAAATGAAAAAGGGCTGCTTCCTTCAGCACTCTACTAACAGGGTACATAGCACAGAAAATTACAATATACTTAGGTACATAATTTAAATGTTCTACTTTCAATTAGCTATACTTAACAATGCTTTAAATTCATTTATACATCATTTTCCAATATAATTACTTTCCATGTACACCTTATTCAAATGTGTAAGCATTAGGAGCAAGATTTCATACTCACCAGGTATTTGTTTATGTGCATGCCTATTACAGACACCTGGAACTTTCCTAGGTCCTCTGAATACAGTAAGTGAACAAAGACTGCTGACACCATAAAACTTACTTTCGATTTAAGTATATGGTGAATTGGATGCGGGCAAGAATTAACATAATAAATAATTTATTCAGGGAGGGCTTGAAAGTAGGGAAATGGCTGTATAATTAAGTGAGGTGGTCAATTTAAATAAAAGTTGACAAATTTAGATTTAAACAAATAAAAAAGAATATGATAAAGATAATCTCAGGTAATTATCTGGTAAACATTGTGCCAGTCAAGGGAAATATGAGAAAAACTAAGACACATCTGGACATGAGAGGCAGAATAAGAAGACTAGTGAAACCACAATGATGAGCAAAGGAAAGAGCTGCCGAGGTAAAGTAGAGAGAAAGAAAGAACAAGGTGCACAGGGGAGGGCTGCTCTACAGGGAGTTCTTAAATAGAACAACAAACCTGCAGGTGGTGTTGAGCATAGGAATAGCCTATTCAGAAGGATTACCTTGAGTGCAACATAAAGCTGTATAGAAAGGGGAGAAGGAAAACCAAGACTCCCTGCTTGGTGATCCACTGACAAACTTCCAGGCAACAAGCCAGAAGGGCAGCAATATAGTGAAAATGTGATTTGATTCCGTATCTATCTGAGGACTGCATCTAAGGGAGAAGGAAGGAGAGAACTAAGATAATGCTAGGTTTCTCCAAGTATAACCGAGACTGAAAAGCATTGACAGTGTAGGCTGGAACCAGATCAGTTAAGAGGTATTTAATTGGTAATGGTACCTAAAGTCTCAAGTTCAGGAGAGAAGTCTGGAATGTTCAATTTACGTGGCCCTTCAAAGCACAAGATTAGACAAGATCATCACAGAATAAACAACAAGGACTAATTCAAAGGTCAAGGACAGGCGGTGTCACCAGCATGGGAAATTGAGGGGGATGAGCTAAGGTGACCAGATGAGAAGAACATCTTCAAGATTAAGAGAAAGAGCATTTCATGGTGCACTTGATTTACTTGCGGAACATAGTTTAGCGGAGTGGTGGGAGCAGAATCCTAACTAAAATGGATCTAATAGAATGCGAGAAGACAAATTAGAAAAGTTAAGATGATTCATTTGAGATGTTTTGCTTCAAAAAATAAATTAAAAATGTGACAGTAACTCAGGAGGTTGAGTCAAGATAAAAGTATTTTGATACTAATGGAAAAATAAGAGTTTCTCCATGTGACTAGAAATGGCAAAACAGAAGTTTTGTGAGTAAGATGGAAATACAAGTGCCTGCAATATTACTCAGTCAGAAGCAGAAGGGCTTAAAGAGCCAACCTAAGTTACACCAGCAAGACCGTTGTGGGGTAGAGTGCTTGCCCTACATTTCTATAACCTAGCTTGAGATACTAGCACCAGAGAGAGCAGAAAGATTCACACTCATGAGTTTTCAGAAAGTTTTAAGTAGGAAGCAGGGACCAAATACTCTGGCACAGGTGTGTCAGATTAAGACTCGGGTAGGACCAGGTGGATGCCTTTTTCCATTTGCTTCCACTTTTCTCTGTAAAGTAAAAATTTAGCCAGGACATTATTTGAGAGTTATGGACTGAAGAAAAGATACTAATAGCTTGCGGAAACACAAAACAGTCACATGGGATGTAACAGCAGCAAAAAACAGAACGAACAAACAAACAGTCAAAAGCAAAGAAAAAGTTCTAAATGGACTATGCATATCAGGTATGAGTACGCCTGCAAAGTTAAGAACTCACTTTGAAGTTCCAGAGCACGAGTGTAAAGTAAGAGTAGACGATGAAGCTGTCGCTCTTCCATAGTCCATCCAGTAGATGGATCAAGAATGAAACAAGCAGACAGAACAAGGATAATGGGAAGAGGAAAACAACTGAGAGAAGGTCAAAACAATCAAGAGTCACATAAATCAGATATTACAACTGACCATAAAATTTAATGGTGAGAAGAAAGTGGAAGAGGTAAGAACATCAAGGAAGGTAAAAGAATAAATGGATGAAAAATCCCAATAGAATCAAATGACTAAAGAAGTCACAGCATGAGAGAAAAGGGAAATGGTGATGATTAGAAAGCAGGGCAAAAGTTAACCTTATGAAGAGGCTATAGTTCCCTAATAATGACAAGATCGATGCAACAGATAAGGATTTGGCTTGGGGGTGGGCCCAAATACCTTGTAGATAGATTCTTATAGAACAGTATTTCTCAGTGACTATGGGCTAATAATAGAAGGAATGACCCCAAGAGTTAAGCAGGCAATAGCAAGTAGTAGCAGATAATAGAATGTGATGATAAAATTAACTACAAGTTTGAGGCTGTCCAGGGCAGCAAAGGATATAGTAAAATGCCTACAATGCTGCCTCGATTATTCTGTCTTAAAAAATAAAGAGGTAACTTTATGGTGACCTACTAAATGCTAGAAGTTTATTTACAAATATGGAAGAAAAAAACACTTACTCAGGAGAGTTCAGATTGAGGCCTAATGTTGTTAAGTCACTTCCTAAAGCAAGATGTACCATTCCTGGGTCTGTCTCTGCTGCCCTGATAAATGTTAACAGGCCAATCATTCCAAATTGGTCCGTCACCATCCCTTGAGGAATGTTAGTAACTCGACCTGGTTAAGAAAAACAGTTATTTTTATTTCCTATTAGGGAAAATAGTGAAAATGTACTTTAAAATATCTGACATATTTATGGAGTCCCACCATCAGGTAACACCTGGATCCCCTTTTTCTGCTGATTATTGTTTTGTGTTGTTGAACTTTTATCTCCAGGGAATTTGGGTCCATCTGTACTTGAAGTCGTCTTCCCCGATGTATTCAAATTCTAGTATAGAAAAAAAGTGTGACATTAAAATGTGCTAATTATGCAAGTTTAAATTTATCAATATCATGCTAGCTATTCACTATTATATTCAAAAAGATAGTAATTACCTGTTTTCTACTCAAATATTCTGTTCCCCTAACTGCCTCATGGTAACCAAATAAATACTGTGTCTACACATGACTATAAAAGACAAGAAAGCTAGAGAAAATGGGTTTTTTATTTTTTTTAATCTCAGATCATAGATCACAGGGGATGGGGGAAACCTTTCTTTCTCGGGGTTTTTATACTTTGGGGACACACACTTTAGTTACAGTCAACACTTATATACAAGAGAAGAATTACACAAACTACAGCACTTGAGCCATTAGCAGACAACCTCTGAGGAAAACTAGGAATGTGCGCACTTCTTAAGTCACAGATGTCCATTCTTACCCAACAATCCTCTGTACAGTTTCGCTTAGCAATACCCCATCACACATACAAAAAAAAAAGCTACTTGCAGTGAATGGTAGAAGAAATCAACACCCTTGTTAAATCAGGAAGAAGCTGAGTCGGCTGAATCAACACAGGTATAAAAATGTGTATAAAGATTCTTCAAGGAGAAAACTTACTCAAGAAAAACACAGCTCCTTAGAAGTCTATATTATCAAACTTCATGGGATCCAGCTGACAGGGACTACAATAAAAGTCTAAATTAACTGACAAGTTCAACAGAAATTTGCAAACCTATATGAAATAGGAAAAAAATAGGCTATCTTCTAGTTACAAAGCTTTCCACATTCTTCAGAAGTTAGATTATTACAGTGTTCAAAATCAATAGTTCCGAAGCAGTATCTAGTAAGTAACTGTTACTGGAAGACCAGTCTACAAGGAGAACACTACAATCACATACATGAATCTCCGGTACTTACAGATTTGCTGTCGTCATTACTTGACGTTGGATCTTTATAGCTGGAACCAGGTAATGCTGGAAAGTCTTCATTGTGTATTGAGAAGTCCTGGGATTGCTCATTTGCAGGTTTTGTTACCATTCCAACTATGTAATGAAAATAATCCAGAAAATTATAATTGGATTCATAATATTGTCATACAAATTACATAAAAAGTTAACTTTGTTCATAATGTACCAAGTTTTTTCTTAAAGCATGTAAAACGATAATCCAAAAATTAGTATTCAGGATAATAATAAAGAATGAAATTTTGATTTACTGCTGAAAAAACTCAACATATAAAGCAATATAAGGAAAATAAGTGGTTATCCTGCAAATCTAATCTAATATTCTGTATGTGCTTAAGATAGGATCTGATACTGGTAGGTAATATTAGCCAAAATGTTGGCTTACAGGCTAGCTTTAAATATCTGACTAGATGTCATAAACACGTTAGCTGTCAAAATAAAAATGAACACAATAAAAATTTAAAAAAATGTCAGTATTCTACTTAAAAGTGACTTACAGAGTGAGCATATTGCAACCAATTATAAAACAATTCCACTTTATTTCTCATTTTCTTGGACTCCATGTTACAGATGTAAAACATGCAAGAACTGGGAAATAATCTTCCCACTATGCTTGTCATTAGTCAGGCCCTTTTTGGAGAACAAAATCCAGTTTGGGGCTCCACAATTCAAGAAGGAAATGGAGAAACTAGAGATGGTCCAAGGAGAGCAACGGGAATGTTTAAAGGGATGGAAAAAGGACCTATGAGGAAAGGTTAAGAACATTAGCATCTGAACTGAGACTCAAGTAGCCAGGTACTCAACTCCCAGGGCAGGTCACATTTCGTTATTTTGGGAAAACAGAATTGGAAGCTTTAAAATATAAAGCTTTCCCTCTACACATTATTTTTATTCATATTCAGGAAGTACAGAAATTGAAATCCTTGACTGATAATGGAGAAAATATGTCTATTTTTAAAATAACTGACAAATTAACTCATCTAATTACTGTCTTACTATTGTTCTTTATCAGGTCTCATGCCCTAGAAACAATGTCATAGAAATGTCTAAACTGTTATGTCTAGACTGTTAATGCAGATGATACTCCCCTAACATGTTTTTCAGCTCTACTAGCCAAATTCTTATCTTACTAGAGACTGTAAAAAAGAATAATTAGGGATATTAATGATGGTCAAGAATCTATAAAACTAAAAATCTTAAGCATTGGTTCTCGAAAGGGATTACAATCTTTTCAAGAGGACATTTGCTAATCATGTCTAGGAGGGTGTGTCACAATGGATGTTGCTGGCATGTGCTAGGCTAAAGCTAGAACGGCACTAAATAGTCTATGCCCTCACACCACCTGTTTTCTGAAGAGAATTATCCAGCCCCAGTGTCAACAGTGTGACTCAGAGAAACACCTCAATGCACAGTCACTGTTAATCACCAGGAATATAGTCTCTTGAAAACTGTGGGGTCAACTAACAAAAGCCCAACCACAAAAATAATATATATAGCAAATTAAAACATGGAGAACAGAAAAAATAACTTCTGAGTACCAATGAAGTCAAACATTTAGGTTACAGTACAAACTTTCAGCAATGAATCATGTTATTGTGGATATATGGGGGAAAAGTTTTCAAATATGAATTCTGACAAAATAACACTAGCCTGATTTGACAACATAAACACATATGACCAACACTGAGACATATATGTGTGTATACACATGACTATAACCTTCAATTGGCCATCACTAAAAATCTTGATTACCGTAAGGTGCTCTTCCGGCCAAGGGGTTTATTAATGGGGTGGGGTTACCACTTCCTTCCCTTCTATTTCGGTCTGCTAATGCTGGGAAATCTGAAAGGTCCAATCCTGTCACATTTTCACTGCCATCTAAATGGTAAGAAAGAATAGTCATTAATGATTCTACAAACACTTAAATGAGATTATAAAAACCAAAATATAATTGAAAACAACAGGTGTCTTCTTCCTTAATAATGCAGAGTGGTGTGATAGATACACAGGTAAGATACTGTGGACTGACTTGTGTCACTGAATTTTCTAATAACTGAGGAAAGCAGTATGCAGTCAGCACCTTAACATACCCAATTCTAGAGATTTAAGAGATGAAGAGTAGGGTTATACATTATATCTCCCAATAGAAGGGGCAATAAAAACTAACAGCTTATTAGGGAACAAAAATTAAACTTTTTAGATATAACTGCTTTTTTCATTAAAACTGGATGGATGGGGCTATATCTGGGTTACTTGGAGATTCAACAGTAAGATATGATGATGACATTACCTTTCTGGACAAATGTCCAGACAGACTCTGAGGCAAACAGTAGACAGAGAACCCCTGATACTTCTGTCTTGTACACTATTAGTTTGAGATAAAAATGTGTACACATGTATGTATATGTTAGCTACAGGCAAGGATGGACTATTCCTGTCTCAGGAGCAGGTGGGGAATATATGAATGAAGAAAACCTAATTTATATTACCTGTTGATACACAGTAGGCGCTCAATAAATATACTGAATAAAGAATTTATTCCTTTTGCATTAGATTGCTACCATTAGAAACAAACATTTAATTGAACTTCCCTATTTTAACCGTTTTTCTTTCAACTTTCAGTGTTCTTAACCTTGCATTCTAATTTTAAATCACTTAATTTTCTATCTACAATTTATCCTGTACTATAATTTTTCTTTAATCTAGGTTTCTCCTTGTTTTATAAGCATGTATAGTTTTGGGGCCATTTTCCAATTAATTTTGATCTTTCTCAAAATATTACAATTATAAGAATCATCTATCCTAAGATTAACTAATTTTTTAAAAAAGACTTTTATTAACACACCAAGGTGATAAATTTAAAACTACAAAGGGAAAGGTAAAGTTAAACTACCTCACACAAATTATTAAAAAAAATTGTGAATTTTCCATTAAAAGTACAATATGGATAAAGCAAAAGAAATGAAAATCTTTACTATTTTAATTTATAAAGTAATATCTCTCAAATTATGATTAATTATAATTTTTCTCCAAGTAAAAATTAACTTTTAATACACATTCTTAAGTCTTCCAATGTCCAGTTAAAAATTGTCATGTATTAGGTGAGAATATAATTTAACCAGCAATTTATAGTTTCCCAAATGTAAACTTTGAAAAAGTCTTGAAAGCAATTTTTCCAGTACAAAACCTAAGAATTTAAAATTTCTGAAACTTTATAGCAGCAAAATAAAACATCATTCCGTTGAAATGTAAGAAGTAACCTTTTATAATGATTTCACATTAAGTATGAAAGTGTATACTTTAATACACTTTATTGAGGTATACAACAAAGTTAGTATACCCTAAAATCACCTCAGGAAACTCTAAAATTTAAATGCTTATGATCTTCCATTCTTTTCAATGGTTTTAACCTTGGTTGATCCTCCTCAGCTGTTCAACAAACCACCTCAACACTCAAGCTTAGAGCTCCCACAAATGGAGGCTTCCTGTCAAGTCTCTTCTCATGTCAATGCATGTTCTACCTCACAGGCTAGTCTTTCACCTATGTTCCACCCAATAACCTGTTGTCTGTCCCTCCAGTCATGGCAACACCCCTTTACTTTCTCACTCACAGGGGACAGGGGTAAAGAAACCAGCACCACCACTCCAGAGCTACCTTCTTCTGTCTGAGCAGTTGGGAAAAGGAACCAACAGACTTTAGTTTTTGCCAAAAATCAAATTAGTTTGCAGGTAGCTCCATCTTAAATAATACTGGATCAAAATGTAAGGGTTCAATGTGAAAGTGTGTATTAAAGCTATTGTAAAATGGCCCCTACAGCAGACTCCTTTCACCCAACTCAGGCTACACTCTTGTTCTCAGGGACAGGGCCAAGAATAAGAAGAGTTCTGAAGAAGAAAAAACCAAACAAACCAAGATTCTGAGGCACAAATATAGACTAAATTAGTATTGACTCTACATATTAAAAAAAAAATGATGCTATGACACAAAATACTACATTACAAGACCAGGTCAGGGGAAACACTGACATTGCTCTCTACCGTTTAGCTGATTCCTATCTATCCCTGGCAATTTTTCACTAAATTCAATTCTACTATTTAAAACAGTCAAATCCTGTTAATGTTTAGAGAACAGTATGTTAAACTGCTTGTATTTCAGAACTCTACTGTACTTTTAGTAGGGTACTAGCTCCAGAATAAGCTTACCTGTTCCATTAAAAATGTTACTTGATAAGGAGTTATTCATTCCAAATGCCTGATTCCTGTTCATTCCAAATCCAGACATACTGGGTACATAGAAAATAATTTTAGATATACAGTAAGAACACTAACTTAGAAATGAAGAAAAACAAAAGTATATACTTTTGGTCTCCTCATATAAAATAACAATGTTTCAAAACCAATGCTAATTTGAGAGCATAATCTTCATTTTTATTTAAAAATTTTTCTGAAACTCTTCAATGAACAAGAAAGAACCAAACAGTTTAAATAAATTAAATTTAAAAACAAAAAAGAAACTTACTTATGAATGTTGAAAAACGAAAATTAAGGGTACCATTTTATGGCCTTAGTGTACTATCTTGCTGGAGAAATTCACCTTTCTCAAAATGCAGGTAGGTTTAGAATCCCTCCCTCACCCCGCCTGAACACTTGCTTTCTCTTCTCTGATTGGTAAAGCTTGCTTTTCAGTGTTAAGTCTTTTCTTCACAACCTCTGTATTTCCCAACTACTCATTTCCATGAGTTCATGTCTTACTGACCCTTTCATTTGACCTGAATTAAACTGACCAGTTTTTCAAAAACTGAATTCAGTGTTCTAAAACACATCATTTCATCTCTATATAGCTTAGTTTTCATGTACCTAACAGAAAAAAATTTTCTATAGCACTCCCAATTTTAATGTACAACACAATTTCTGAAAATAATTACAAATAACTCCCTCTTTCTTTTTGTATAAACATAAGCAGGACAAAACAAAGAAACGGAAGGAAGGAAGGAAGGAAGGAAGGAAGGAAGGAAGGAAGGAAGGAAGGGTACTAAAAAAAGGCCAGATAATTAAGAATGTCAATAAGAATTACTAATGACAGCTGCACACAGAAACTGCTATCTCTATCATTCAATGATCTTCTGAGAGGTCCCTATGCCGGTGAAAGCACCTCTAAGCATGTGAAGGTGACAGCTCTAAAGGCTCTGCCTAAATCTGTAAAGCTAGCCACCTTTTGATGAGCTATGCAGTTAGTGGGCCACTATTCCAGGGCAGAGTAGGTGAGTCAAAATAAACATGTTTTTCCCCGACTGCGCTAGAGCTGCTGGTTGTATAGGAACCTCAGCCACGGATTCCAAATCCAAGCAAAGCCATCTCATCTGAGTATCAGTAGCATATATAGGCAGGGATGGAAAGCTTTACTACAGTGACCCTTTACACGCAAAGTATTTTCTGAATACTTAAAATGTTAAAAATAAAAGTAAAACTTTAAATCTAAAAATATATTCACTGAACAAGAATGCAGAAAGATGTAATAAAGTTCAAGCAATATGGTTAAGGAATCTATCAAAAGGTAAAAGCTGTAAAACCACGCTGCAATAATTTATTAAAAACTTAAGATATGTAGAACCTACATAGACTAACTGGAGATTATGGGCTAAAGTTGAAGAGGAAGTGAGCTAGAACCCATTTTAGTGCAGATTTGACAGCAGATAGAAGAAACTGATTAAGATGGATGTGGGAGCAACAACTAAGTGAAGGTTCTTTCTTTCACTCTATAGTTTTTCGTAAAAATTCAGTATAAACATAGTATGACATGTGATTCAAACTTACACGTTCTTTTGCAAGAAAGTCTTACATTTAAGATCCAACTCTAGCACTACCCAAACCCCGTAAACATACCAGCAAAATGAATCACTGTTCTGATTTGTACAAAACATGCAATGGATAGCAAGAAATACAAGGAAAAATCCCAGGGTTTTTTCTTTTTTGTTGTTTTGTTTTCAAATTCTAGACACAAAATTTAAAAGAGTACTGTTTGGAAATAGTCTTTTATTATGAGCACCCAAAGTACTTTAGCCCAGAAGGTATCTAAGCAATGCATAACTAACGCACGGCAGTAAAAATCAAACATATTTTCCTCCAGTCATGTTCGTAAACCCAGAACTCTTAGCACCCAAGCACATAAACTTTACTTAATAATGAATGGAGTAAGTAATAAAGGTTTGCCTAGTGACAACCCATGAACATTCCCTTTCTAACCCTGCCATTAACAGAAAGAATTAATGTGCTTTGTCAAAGAGTGACATCTTTCTAAGAACATGCTCTGAGTTTACCAAGGGTTAAGGATGGTGATGGGAAACACATCTTAGCTCACAAATAGACGATAAACACACTGTGAGACAGGAGCCACAACTTAGAAACAAAGGGCTGGATATGAAAAGGCAAACCTGAAGATACCCCCCAAAGACAATTATATGCAGTATCAATAAACATCTTACCTGTTCACAGTAAAAGGCTGTCGAGAAGGCTGCTGCTTTGGCATACATATTATGCTGGGCGAGCTTCTGTTGGGGCTACCTAACCCTGAACTGCTCATGCTATTTGTCCTGCTAGCAATTCCAATGCCCTGACCAACCTGGGAGTGGTTCATCATATTCCTAGGATTCATAGGCAAAATACCCCTGAAAAAGAAGTCCATACACTAAATAAGCTCTCTACAATCACTCATTAAAATTCTCTATAAATAATCAATTGCTTTAACCCCTAGAATTTCAATTACACATTCCAGTTGTATTCCTACTCTTATAGTGGAACTAAAAAAGGTGCCATCATAGATGAGAACTATTGGGACAACTATGATAAAAATTATAAATGCTTTTCATATATATTTAAAATAATTTCATTCAAAATTCCTGTCATCTTATTCTCTTGATGTTAATAATACATATAATCTATGTTATCTGTTTTATTTCACTCTAAGTAAGCAGTAGAGGTGTGGTGAGGGGACAAGCAAAGAATACAGTTATCTGGGGAGTCATCTTAAACTGAACATAATTGAGGAAGAGGTAGATAGCTTTTGCAAAAGCTCCCCAGGAGGTGATTAAACCTGATCCATTCAGGTGACAACTAGCACACAGCTTCAAGATCAAAGCGCTACACTACATTTATCACTTTGCAATGACATCAAATGAGCGTAAGAACTGTTTTCTTAGTGAAAGGCACTGAACCAGAAAACCAAGTAATTAATTACCGTATTAAAAAATTAAAAGCTTGCTTACTCTACAAAATACATTCTGAAAGTATTCTGGTCCATTAATAAATACCTGCTTGGAGATGGAGGCGTGTGAAGTGACATTGTTGGTACCCCTGTTGTTGGCGTGACGTGGCTCGGTAACTGAGTGCCTTGTGATAAGCTGCGATTTAACTGAGGGGTATTGTTGCTCATCCCCCTCATTGGAAGGCCTAATGCACCTAATAAGAAAATTCAGAAGAAGGAAATTCATTGCCATCAGGAATGAAATTGGTATCCATCTTCTGGAGTTGGCAATCTAGAACACTTTAAAATGATCTAATATTCATCTCACTGCAAATGGACTCTGATTTTCAACAAAAATTCTAGTCTAAAATTTAGTATTTTGATTATCTTTTTGTATTCTTTCCACATTACTATCTTATGATAAGCTATGTTAATAATTATAACAAATAAGATGTTACATAATACAAACTGTTCTCAGATTCATTAAGGGCATATTTGTGAAACTGGCAAATACAAATATGCCTTTAAGAAATTCTGCTATCTTGTGTGTTTTGTTTTAATTTACAACTAATGTACACAGAAAAGACATTCATAGCCGGGCGGTGGTAGCGCACACCTTTAATCCCAGCACTTGGGAGGCAGAGACAGGGGAATCTCTTTGAGTTCGAGGCCAGCCTGGTCTATAAGAGCTAGTTCCAAGACAGGCCCCAAAGCTATAGAGAAACCCTGTCTCAAAAAACCACCCCCCCTCAAAAAAAAGAGGGAAAAGACAATCATTCCCATTTTGTCATAGTATCTTAAATCTTATATTATTTTTTGCAAATCCACTTGAGAAAATCTATTTAATACATACTTCTTAACATTGCAATTTTTACAAACCCAATACATAATATTTTGTAATTTCTAAAAAATCAATTTGATATAGGTATGATTAAAAAATTGAAGTGATTCAAAAAGATTTATTCAACCTATAAGGCTTCTATATTTCTCTAGCACATCTAGGGTCAGATGCAGGAACTGACATGTTGCCTGGGTGTACTTTTTAAGACTACTGAGATCTGCAGTTCAGATATAAAATTCAAAAATATTAATCAAATTGGACAAACTTACTTTTTACATGCTTGACACATTATTATTTTCAGATGGTAAAAATATAAATTATTTTGAGATTCAGAATGGAGAGTTAATATTCTATGCATGTTCATCTTCCTCAAAGGCATACAGGATCATTTGTGTTGCCATCCTATCTGTCTATGAAGGCCTCCTCTTTCCTTCATCTTTCTCACCCGCGTGCTTTCAGGGCTTTCTTTTCAGCTTGTTGGATACTGACACACTGGTCAAGCAAACTTATTTCAAACTGAAGCTAAATAAAGAAAAAAGGCTGACCATAAAATAATGACTTTAGTGTTGGGGATTTAAGATGATATTTTTCCTGTTTCAGTTTTGGGTCTAAGCATTTCAAAGCTCTGAAGAGTCTGAGTCTATGCCTTTCACATAGTATACTACATATAGCACACTCTTTTTTTTTTTTTCCCCAAGACAGGGTTTCTCTGTGGTTTTGGAGCCTGTCCTGGAACTAGCTCTTGTAGACCAGGCTGGTCTCGAACTCACAGAGATCCGCCTGCCTCTGCCTCCCGAGTGCTGGGATTAAAGGCATGCGCCACCACCGCCTGGCTACCATACTCTTTCTTAAACACCTCTGTAAAATGTGTCTTTGGGCACAACATTGTTCTCACAGGGACTCCACTAACAGCTACTTGAAACTCTCAGAATCTCTCCAAGCCCCTTGGAAGGGAACAGACCTAGAGTGTTCACTGGCTTGCCACTCTATTTTATTTGTGTCTAGACACTGTTGTGGTGACCTTAATAATGCTACAGCCTACTATCATTTTCTCTAAATCTGGAACAAAATAAGGAAGAAAAGAGATTAAAAATCAGCCTACTCAAGATTCCTCCAGAAGAAACTGTGTTTTCCCTCCCTCAACCGTGCAATTTTCCTATAGGTCCTGTGACTGGCTCCATAATAAACCATCAAAATGGTAATTTTCCTCTCACACATTTCCTGAGTGGCTACCCTGTGGCAAATACTACACAATCTGTTAGGGAAACAGCAGTGGGTAAGACAGAAAAGGCTCCTGAACTCAGGTGCTCTCTACGCCTAAACAGTGTCTTAAAGTCAGCTCTAGATGAAAATGTCCAACAAGAGTGTATCTGCCAGTTATTCATTGCCAAAGTTATAGGTCTTAAAGATCACCCATTCTCACCTACTCTGTCTACATTTTACAGATAAGAAATCTGATCCTTGGATAAGTTAACTGACTTCTCCAAGGCAACAACACAGAGAACTAGGACTAGAATTCGGTCGGATCTCTTTAACTCCTAGTGTTCTTGAACGGCAGTACCATGCTAGGAAGAAATAATGGTGTTCACAATGTGAGTGTCCAATAACACATTTCATCTTATTTTTTCTCTTCCAGCCTCCTTTTGGATGCGTTTCTAGCTGTGGGATGTCTACCAATCATCTTTGCATCTGCCAATCCTAAATTTTCTATCTCGTCTCTCCTCTCCCATTCTAGTCTCCTTCTTTTTAATACTTGTCCATTCTCCTTTCCTTTTCATTATTCTTACACTGGAATTCATACATCCTCCAAAATTTACTATCCTTTTGGCCTCTTTAAAGAAATCAATAGGTCCTACAAAGACTTCTTTGCTTTATAGTAACTTTCCGTATATGTATTTTTCTGTCTGTTCTGTATAAGAAAAATTTCTAATTTTAGAACTATTTTAAATATTGTACATAATTTGAATACTGGCAGAAAATTCTGGCCAAGAAAACAAGAATAAGTAATGCTTTTTATTTTAATTAAACACTGGCCAATTCCAGTTAATTTATAATTAGTGGTGAAGGAAGACAATCTGAAGAAAATATACTTCAATGTTAGCCTCCAAATTCATCTTGGTTAAACACAGCTAATAAATCCAACACATTCATTTTGTTGAAATATCTACAAAAGATGAAAAGAAAAGAATATATACTACGAACTATTATTACCAACTGTTATTACCAATTCTTAAATATTTGATAGTTATCTGAAGTTTAACTTAAAAACGGAAGTTCTTTAAAACAATAAAAACACTCAATGAAAGCATACAGGCATTTATTTTTAGGAGACAAAATACATTATTATTACATTGGAGGTACTTGAGTCAAACTAAGACTAACTGGATAGGTACAGAGGGGAGAAAATTTAATCTTCTAATTATAAATAATAACACAGAGTCATCTCCACAATATCAGGGCAAGAATAGAGCATGTAAAAGGAAAACTCAAATGACCGTTGCTGATGGCATAAAAGAACTTCAAAAGGTGAGAATACAAGCAAGTGTGTTTGAGCGTGCACATGAGTGTCTGGGAGGTGAGAATGAAGTCAATGACCTAACAAACTTTACCACTTCTTTTTTTAAAAAAAAAAAAAACTAAAAAATTTTATAAGGAAGATATTCTTCTACCCCTATTTTTACACATAAAGAATGAAAAGACAAACGTCAATTGAAAAGGTTATGGTGCTGAATCAACTCTTCTTTCAGGAAGATTCTGGGTTTTAAATAGAGTCCTACCTCTTATTTGGCAAGATATGCTTAACAAATAATGAATTAAAGTCTTCAAGGATTCTTTTTCATAAAACTTTAAGAAAAAGTGATTTTAAGCATCCCAAGCATTGGTGACAGGCCCAGTCAGTAGAGATATCCCCAAGCGGTAGAAAAAAAATAAGATGACTTTTCAAAGTTGCCCCCAACATGAGCGTTGTGGAACACACGTGGCCTAATATAAATGTACACAAAGTTTTTAACTAATGAAAAAATGTAAGTATTCCACAAATGATTTCTATTCAAAGAGCAGCTTCACAACCAGTACCTTAGGTACTTATAGCAAATTGTTGCATCCACAGATGTCCCTTTGCTAGAGATATTAACAATCTAGGGGAAAGTTCAGTTACAGTACCAAATCCTGGCACCCTGAGCAATCAGTCTCCTTTCATTATACCCAGGTGTCTAGACTTCCGGCAAAGTTCTGTGCCATGCCCAAACTAACAGTAGACACAGTACAACGCAGAGCTTGATCTCCATGATTCTTTACCTACGGCCTATGCTGCAGATAAGTATTTCATTCTGCTACTTCTTCATAAAATCCAAAGAATTTACAAACAGAAAAAAAAACTTCTTAGATCAGCCAAGTTTTACATGAAGAGCTAAAACGAGCCATTAAATTGTTTTCTTAGCATCACAGCAGCTGAGCTGGAGCAATGGCTCAGGGCTAGGATGACATACTGATCTTGGAAAGGACCTAAGTTGGGTTCTGGGCACCCACAATTAGAAGCCTTACAACCACCAGGAATTCTAATTCCAATAGATCCGATGCTCTCTGGTCTCCATAGGCTCACACATGTGGGTGCACATAAACTTATAGGCACACAAACATATACAGAAATAAAACTAAAGTTTAAAAAAATCACAAGCAACAAATCACAAAGGCATCAATCCGGTTTGTGATTCCTCTCACAATTGACATTACTTGTATGTTCTTATAGTTGTTGCTGACCATTGTTTCTTCTTTAGAAACTGTAGCTTACTTTAACTTTGGGGAATTCAGGGGTCACCAGTATAATCTCTACCCTAAACTATCCCAGTCTTTTTAGAAGGGACAGTGTTTCTGGAACCACTATTCTATGGTATTAAGTACAACCATAATTTAGTCTTAAGAAAGGTTTTCTAACATTTCACTGCTTAGATACTCTGTGTATGATTAACAATCATTCTTGAATCCCCCCTCTTCTCTTCCAATCTGTCCCTGTAACTTCACTATTCACACTGTTCACTCACTAAGAATGCCTTCCCTTCTCTTGCATACTACAGGGAGGGATATATAACACATATACAGATCGAAGGATTAAGTCAGTCCCTGTGTTTGAATACATATACAGTAACTCAGTAGGCATGGGATTAGAAAAGTTCTCCTGGAGACTATATGCATGTAATAATGATCACGATCTAAATAGGTAGACAAGATGGTGGCAGGAGTGTTGCAAAATCGGGTGGCTACAGATAGCATGACAATTAAGTGTGAGAGAAGACAAACTGTATGAAAATGAAGACAGGTGAGCAATGTAAATGTGCTGTCTACAATCCCTGATATGCAGGATGTCTAGGAAACAAGGGGGAGGAAAAAGGAAGAAGAAAAATTACAGATCTGAAGGAGAACCTGCCTTACCCAAACTAAGGAGATACCAGATGAGAAATATGGATGGAACACACTGGTTTCAAAACTAGCTACAAGAAGCTGCTGCGAACCACAGAGAATACTAGCCAGCAGAGCTCCTCAGGACCATTTCCCATGGAGCAGTGACACCCATTTCCCAAGGTAAACTTGGTATTCTTCTTTAACCTAAGTTTCCAGTGTAGATTGTGGACACTCATTCACAAAATGATACAGGTCTCAAACCTTATAAAAATGCTAATTTTCTCTTCTCAAACTGTATAAAGTAAGTTGTATAAACTTTATTTCCAAATATCCCAAATCTGCCTACTTCTCAGCCACTAGCCAAATTCCTAGTTTCTAGAGTCTTGTCTCTTATTCCTTCCCCATTCAGTCCTTCTACACAGCAAAGTGATGGTTCAAAATGAAACGGCACCATAAAAACTGTGCTACTACAGTTAGAACATATTTAAATTACTATTTTTTATTTTACATTTATTTATTTTGTGTGCAAATGTAAGCACGTGTGTAGAGATCAAAGGGCAACTTGTAATCTGTTTTTATTTCCATCACGTAAGTTCTCATGTCAACAGGCTTGGTAGCAGTTGCTGTTACACATTAAGCCATCACGTGGGCTGGATTCTTTAGTTCTTAAATTTTATTTTTTTCATGTATATGGATGTTTAGCCACTTGTGTGCCTAGTTCCCGAGAAGGCCAGAAGAGGGCGTTAGATCCTCTGGAATCACAGTTACAGATAGTTTTAATGTGTCACATGGGCGATGGGTCCTCTATGAGTAGCCAGCGCTTGTCATCTCTGAGCCATCTCTGAATTCTTTAGTGATTTTTACCAGACTTCCTATAATCCAAGATACCCACTCTCTCACTGCTCTCATCCAGTAAACTGATTTTCTCGCTCTCCTGTCATTAAATGACTTATTAGATTTTCCATGCTTCCTGTACCCAAAAAGACCCCTCAATATCACTCATTTTAGGGACTATCATCCTCAGTCAGGTGTCCACATTGCATTTTAATCCCTGAGAGACAGAGCCGTCTTTTCGCTCGATTCAGGTAAAGCATGAACCCCTCACTCATCTCATTAGCTCGCCCAAGTTTTGTACTACTCATTACTAGGACTCTGGCAGTTCCTGTGCCTATGTGTTTATTCTGTTTCTTCCCATTAAAGTACTGTGAAAGGTAGGAACTTTACTATTTGTTATAGTCTTGATTAGATCTTGGAATACAACCACATTCAGAGTTGTACTCAGTAAATACATAATGAATGAGTAAATCCTATCACAATGTCTTCAGTAAGCAGTTCAGTAGATTCTTGGTATCTGCAGATTCAACACTAGTAATTTCTATGCAAATGATTCACTGGGTCATTTCAGGTTTCAAAGACTCTCGTCTTAGCTCATATTCAGAGCACCACTCTTATAAAGAAGCCTAATTCTGGCTCCATTACTTGTCATCTATATGACCATGCAAGTTCCTTACTTAACACTTCATGGAGTTGGGAAAAGTCATGCACAGTAAATACTGAAATATTAGTGTTCCCCCATATTTTTTGTGCCCATGACAGGTGAAGGAGTCAACAATCTTAACGGTGAAGAAAAATGAGACAATCTAATAAAGTGACAGTTTTCACCAGAAAATAGACATAAAGGGGAAAAAGTTATGATACAACTTTGATCTATAATTTGGAAAGTTATGAAAAATTTTGAGGTATATTCTACACAAAAGGGAAGATTATACTTACTATTATATGAAACCAATTAACAACCAGAAAGTTTGCTATTCCCTACACTGTTTCATACTAGACCTATGTAAGGCCTTATACTATTAGTTGATCTACTTATCTTCCTTGTTATAAATTCAGCAAATATTTACTGTGCTTTCCATAAAACAAAGTACTAATAACACAAAGACAATTAATACACAATAAGGAACTGCAGCATAGCAGTGTGCCTACACAGACAGCGTAAGGGAGAGTGGTATCATCTATATACATCTCTGGTATCTAGAATGATATGCTATGTGTATTAGTCACTCAACAAGCATGTTAAACTCAATTCCTAAAGCAACTGCAAGTTACTATTCTGTATTTAACAATGTCAATATCATCAGTTTTAAACCATGTCAATTGTGCTCTCTTGCTCTACAAAGTATACTATGTTTATACATGAGCTTCAGTCACAAGAATTTGATACACTATGCCACCACTCACAAACCAGCAGTTGAAATCATAGAAAGATTTATTTCTTTCTCAAATAATGGCCTGAGACCTTTCAGAATCCAGACAACTGTGTCTATAATACAGCATCAGGACAGTTAGTTATCTAACTGCTATACATAATACACACTTTAGATAATGTTTCCTTTTTCTCCACTCCCAAGATTGTAAATACTTATGCTCCAACTATGCAACCACTTCATTTCAATGCAATGAAGATCTAGCCCATTTCAATCAGTACACAGTTTTACAGAGCCCAGAGACAGGAAGGCTGAAAAATGGCTCAAATCTTATACACACAATTAGAAGACAAGTGGAGAACATCACGCAACTTGAACATTATATGCTTTCTGGCTGCTATAGTTACCAACTGCTGAGCAAAATCTACACGAACCCTCAGGTGAAGTTGTATATTTAGATATGATCATATTATTCTAGAGCCTGAAATCATAAAATCCTCTAATCCAGTATTTTCTGGATACCTCATAAGCTTATCACATAGTTGTTTCCGCCCCAATCTGACAAAGCATACATCCAAGTACTCTTGTTTCCATCCCTAGAGGGTCCTCATCCTGATGTTTAATTTCACTAAGTTTTAGCAATGGAACAGAAAATTTTCCTTCCTCACTTCCACTATCTCTAACTTAAAAAAAAAAAAAAACAAGACTAAGCAAAAAGTTGGGAGTATACAGTTCAGTCTTTGCCTAGCATGTGCAAGGCCAAGACTCTATGTCCAGCACCAAAACCTAAACATAAGCCTCAGAAATCCCAGGCAGGAGGATCTGAGCTCCTGACTAGAATGGCTGCATAGTAAGACTGTCTCAAAACCTCAGTCACATATACAAACAACAACAAAACCCCAGAGAGAGCTTACACTTGAACAGCACAAATCACTAATAAACCTTGTAAACTACAAATAGAGAGTTAATGGCAGTACTTAATAGACTGAGGTAAGAAAAGAATTCTTAGGTTCTATCACTCTCAGTGTATAATTACAATAAATGCCACAAGGATATTTCTAACTCAGTCCCCTATTAATTCTTTATTTCTCTAACCTTCACTAGTCAGCTCCTCACATTTTAACAAATACAAGGAAACTTTGACCCCTTAAGTCTCACAATGTAGCTTGTGTTCTCTTGTTTCACAGTGTGTTTTCAGACTACTTACTACTTAAATGATGTATTTGGTCCCCTGGGGTCTCTTATAAAAGGAACTGGCAACTAACTGTAAATTCCAAATGTGAACCCTGGAAAACAGCTGCACACTGAGCTAAAACAGTTATCCTAGTATTCATTTTTCAGTAGGCTTTTTTCTAAACGTCAGTTTAAAATATTCAAAATGCTGCTTCACCAACTTTATTAAATATAACCATTTTATAAATCAAAATTCAACAAAAAATGTTCATCATACATAGCTTTTTTAAAAATTAGAAAGATATTTTTTCTAAGAAAGATAGATTTGCTTGATCAGCAATCTTTGTATGTCCTTCACACCAAACAAAGCAAATTAAAGAAAGTTGGAGTCAGTAAATATCTGCCATGCCAAGGACATCACCACCTTCCAAACAGTCCATCCCAAAGCAATGTTACATCTGCGGGTTAAAAAAGATCTGAGGTCTAGACAGCTGGTTGCAATCACTACTTTGAAATAACCTCACTTTCCCAAACATATCTTTTATCCATTTTCTATCTTCTTCCTACTATGATAAACTATGGGCTTTAAAAAGCAAACAGGCCTATGTAGCTGCTGCACTGAAACAGAAGAAAGCTTTAAACAGCTAGGCATTTCTCCAGGCAGGCTTCCCAACAGGGTAAAAGTCACACTACAAATAAGCTAAGAAGAACATGTTTACTACAAGCTATAATATTGCCTCAAGAGGTAGGATAAACATTTGTAGATTAAAAAAAAACTCCCCCTTCATAGAAGGTTTTAAAATATGTTCTTGCTTAAATATGGAATTTGTATTTACTAATTCTGCATTAGCAAATTGTTGCAGAGCAAAAGAAGAAAACCATGAAAGACAAAAAAAAAAAAAAAGGATGGAAATAATGCTCATCTATACAAAATACGCCACATCCCCCAACTTTGACATTGGTCAACAGGGCGAAAAAGTGGTTTAACAAACTGTTTTGACACTTGTCAAAACTTAGGTTCTCCTCCTACAGGGCGAGTTTCAAATCAAACTAATTTTGACTTGAAACTGGTTGCGACAGTGATCAGATACTTCCCTCTACAGTTTGCTGGTAACTTAGAACACTTTATCCCAGCTCCCACTGACAGCAGCAATAAGAAATAAGCCGATTTTTTTAAACTCTAACAAAGATGATAAAATCTTATTAGTATGTAACATTTTGGAAATTTAATTTGAAAAAAGTTTTATGATTTTAAGTTTTATAAAATTTTATGTGATGGTAATAACTAACATTTATTGAGCGCTTACTATGCGCCAGGCACTGTGCTAAGCGCTTTAAAAGTATTACAGCACTTTGTAAAATAAAACCTTACAGAATGAAAAGACCCTCAACTATAAGTAAAAATTTAGGTGTTATAATCAGGAAAAACCAAAACAAAAATAAATTAGTACTTTCTATTAAATAAAAACTATTTCTCAAACTGTTGCTAAATGGGCTTACTGCAATAAATAGGCCCAAATCTAAACAAATTAAACAATAAACAAAACCAACTAAAGGCAAAAACCTTTAACTTTCTCTAACTGAAACATAAAAATGACTGCTTTAAACTGTTTAGAAAATTTTCAAGAAACTGCAAGAGAACATACAGATATACATGATGTCAAAGTAAATTGCAACATATCCAAGAAATAACAATTTAGAATTAGTAAGGCCCAACATAATGAGGTTTCCTACACAAGTAAAATAAAATTTTGAAAATCAACTATCTTCTGCTAAGCCCTGTAGTAAACCCACAACAGTAGAATTGTCTGTTCTTTAATTTTTTCCTTAAATATAAAGTATCCCAGAATAAGTACAAAATTCTTACTTTGTTGCCCGTATAAACTTGCCCCAAATTGAGACAGCTGACCTGATGTAGATGGTGATGCCAGCATCTAGAAACAAATTAATTAGATTAGAGCATAAAGGAAGACAGAGCATTGTAGTTACAAGTCCATACTTCATACCACAAACCTAAGTCAACCCACATCCCGCATTTTTTACATTTGACTACCATAACCAGATGAAACCAAACTGTGCAAACAGAAATAATTAGTGCTATGAGTTTTTTTTAAAGTTATATTAATGTATAGCAACACCATTACTTCACTTAAAAAAAAAAGCTAGCCTACTAATGAAAACATAAAGCTAAAATCTCAGTCAACTTTATAAATTTATGTGACACTGAGTTTAGAGTATACATTAAAACAAATTCTAAATTCAAACTATTACCAAAATAGAAAATTTTGTACTTTATAAAAATACATGCTGATTTTTATATTCACACAGCTATATAAGTAGAGAGAAAACACCAGCAAAAGACAAGTAAAAAATACAAACAAAACCACAAATGTGGTATCTGATTTATATGGTCTCTCATTGGATGATGTGGACTTCTTCATATTTGCTGGACAATGAATGCACCTGAATTTACTAGAACAACGTTGTACTTTCCTAGAAGAATATAAATTTTTTTTGGAGGGGAGATGGTTTTTTGAGGCAGAGTTTCTCTGTGTAACAGTCTTGGCTGTTCTGATATCTGCTTTGTAGACCACGCTGGCCTCGAACTCACAGAAATCTGCCTGTCTTTGCCTCTTGAGTGCTGGATTAAAGGTGTGTTCTACCACTGCCCGGAAGAATATAAATTTAAAAGCATGTTACATTCATAAATCATGCTGTTTCTTTTTTTATTTCTTTACAGACAGAAATGCAGGAGTGCCATTTATAAAATAGATATTCAGGTAGAATAATTGAGGACATGTAAGCCAATGTCTCAATATTCTATTTTTTACAACCATGGAAACATTTTAATTAAACAAAACATACGCCACGACATCAATAAATGTATAATCTAGTGGGAAAAGAGAAAAAATTATGCAATTATATTCCAAGGGTGCAGCAAAGGCTAACACAAAAGTAGAATATCACTGAAAAAAGACCACTCTGCCCAAAGATAAGGAAATCAGTCAATTTCTGTGGGGTGTTAACACTGGATGAAGAGGCATCTCTTAGGCCAGCAACATGCAGTTAATGCGAGATTAATGTCATAATCAGATAGCATGGTAAGAAATAGTGGTAATAGTGATTAGGAAAGGAGATGACACCCAGTCCTACTGAAGAATATCAAAATGGGAAATAGAATGTTAGGGGCAAGAGCCCAAAGGGCCTTCTTTAATGTCAAACAAGATGGCTGCCAACTATAACAATAAGAAAAAAAGAATGTTAAGCAAGGAAATGGCAAGAACAAAATATATGCTTTAGGAAGGAAATTAATAAAGAACTGGATGGAACTGGTGAGATGGCAAAGCAGAATAAACGCAGAACTGTAAACAAGGTATTACAGCTTCAGAAGTCACTGTTTTATCTTTGTGCAGCTGGAACATAGAGAAGAGGGGCTGCTCGCGAGGGAAGAGCCACAGAGAACAAGGAAGTCCTGGAGTTCCAGAGGAGGAAAACTAAACGTAGGTGGAGACATGCTGCACTGACTCTAAAATTTACAAACTACACGTGATGGGTGTTATTAGCCAAGGCACAGCAGACCCCGCAGAGAGGTCTACACCACTCTAAAATAGCAACCGCTACAACAGAATTAATTTCCTAAAGAGGCAGCAACTCTGTGTGTGTGTGTGTGTGTGTGCGCGCGCATGTGCAACACATATATTCTTTCTTACATCCAGGCTGTGTATTCTAGACAATTAACATTAAAAGTATATAACCTTTATCAATCAAATAGGTCGAAACATGGTCAAATTCTTTTGTTAGAGACCTATAGTCACTATTGATACCATATTAACTATAAATATTTTATAGACATATTAAAAGTTACTTCCAAGCTGCATGAAAAATTGAATGAGATGTATAATTTTTAGTAAACCTATAGTTGGCGACAAAAGGTTTATATAAAATAGTTAAGAATCATGACTTTGTCACCATTATTAGCTATAAAACTGAGAAAAGAATTGTTTTTGAAGATTATATGAGACATTGGCCAATATAACTATACGACTTACAATGAACATAGATATCTTCAAATGCACACCTTAAAATGATAATTCTTCTAAAAATGTATGCTTACTGAATACTTAATGCCAAAGAACAGACATTTTAGTGGGCTTTCTCATAAAGCCCAGAAATACGCAATTAAATTACATGCACGCTGGGTTGAGCTCTGAAGGAGGAGTAAGTGAGAAGGGCTGAAAATAAATGTAGAGATGCCGTGAGACTCTCAAAGCCATAGTTGGGAGGCAAACGGCTCGCCATAGTGTGTGACGTTAAACATCACTTCCTACACTGAAAATACTCAAGTTATTAAACATGCATTTCAAGAACATAGCAGCTTAATGAAAATTAGAAATGTACCCTGGCAAAGCACCAACTACCATTAAAAGACCACAAAAACTTTATGTATTTTAAGTGCTAAAAGCTAATCATAAAAAATGAATTTCTCAGAAAAAACGTAAAACCTTAGACCAAGAAACAGATTACGCTGCAGAATGCAGTATAAGTAGAAATACCCCAGTTTCACAGACTCAAAGACAGTAAAAGGTGGAAAAAGATAAAATGTTATGTTATCTGTAAAATGATGAAACCATCGTCATTCTGATCTACCATGTTCCCAGTTTAAAAATACACTATGCAACATTCATTTCTCAAGGACTCTACACTGAAGCCAAACAACATAATAAAAACTTGTAGAAGCAACCCAAAGAATAATAATAGCCCTAGTTATTTATTCTAAGTTCTTAAATGGCCCCTTTACCTGTTCCTAATGGGATCAACACATTAGAACTTTGGTTGTTGGCTTCAACCGGGATGCCACTATGCAAGCCAGGCTGACCTCAGAGTCCAGCCCCTCTTTCATCCATCTCCCAAGGTGGAAAGCTCCAGAACCACATCTTAAAAGTTATTTTCATTAAATAAAATGTAGGTACAAGTGACATATGTGACCAGTAACTATCTCCAGCATTAAGTCCTCCATCTCCTTTATGCTTCCTAATGGTGATGACTTCTTGTGCTTATTCTCGCCAATAAATAGATCTGCTATCATTAAACCTAACTTACAAAACATTAAACAAAGTTTGGTGGTGGAATTAAAATTTTAAAATAAAATTTCTCTAACAAGTATTAAAAAGAAATAAGTTTAAAATTATACTTTAAAGTTTGGTCCAATTTACTTAAAAGAATGGTGATAATTTCTCTACTTCCTTTGAGTAAAAAACTATTAGCTTTTGACTGTATCTTATTTACACAAAGAGAAAGTATATTCATGCATGTATACACATAGACTTAAAGAAAAATTTAAAATTAACAATCAATGGTTTAAAAGAAATGATACCAATGAAATCAAACAGAAACAAAGGAAACAAAGACTAAGAAGAGGCAATACTACTAAAAGGAATAAAAGAAAGAAACAAGACAAAAATAAAACTGTTTAAAAAAAAATCACAAAACTTGACAGCTTATGAATCAGATACAGTAAAACTAATTTACATATATAATCTTTAAAATGGTAAAATAGTGAATTTTCAATACTATACACACCTAGGATGAAAATGCTTTTACTAAAAAGAAAAAGGATGCTCTGTGTGTGTGTGTGTGTGTGTGGTGTGTGTGTGTGGTGTGTGTGTGTGTGAGAGAGAGAGATAATGAGAATATATCCCTAGAGAGAGAGAGAATGAGAATATATCCCTAGAGAGAGAGAGAGAGAGTGAGAGAATATGAGAATATATCCCTGGACAGTTCTAAAGTGCAAAGTTACAGAAAGACACAGGACTGAACTGGCTCTAGCAATTTCACACTCGAGGGGCTCTATGTGCACTAATACCAAGTCTGTATAGCAAAGGCACTTCCACATAGTCACCCAAATGATCTCTCAAAACAGCATTTTTAATCCTCAAACTTACTTTTAAAACCACATACATGTGCATGCTTGTATACACACACCAACAGATTAACTATCCTTCAGTAATTCGAAATTCTAAATCCAAGCTCCCTCCCCACAAAACCACCCAAAAGCTGAAAAATCTGAAAAAAATTACCACAGTCTTGATGTATAAAAAGTTTTAGAACTGGTTGGGGTATTTGGGATTTTAGCTACTTTTAGTCTGGAGTATTCTGGATTAAGAAATACTTAATCCATATGCTAATCTGATGGTTAAACATTTTATAATTATGTTGTATATAGTGAAACTGGATGCTTCATAGATACGTCATTTTCCCATCATTTTGCATTTTAACATTAAAATATTGAAGATAATGCAATTGTTATTCTATTTTTTTAAAATTCTAGAAATTACCTGACATCTAATTCCAACTACTTCGGAATATACTCTGCTTTATTTGTACTTACACAGTGAGTTCCAAACCAGCCAGAGGCAAACAATGACCTTATCTTTAAAAAAAAAAAAAAAAACCTGACATATGCACCCAGACCATATTCTATTAAAATGTATAAGATACTTTTAAAGATTTTTAACATTCTATGTGTCAATAAATGTAATTTTCAACAGTATCTACTCCCCTTCTCTTAAATGAATACAAAGCATATATTTTCTAACTACTACAGATTCTAAGAAGATGGCTCTAACGAGAGAGATAAAATTCTTGCCCCTGCTAAGTTTAAACTCCAGTGGCTTAAACAATAACCAGGCACTTGCAGGCACTGATAAATGCTATACATTTTTCTAATAAAGTTTTAAAATTATCATCTTTATTGTTTATGTTGTCTGCACATGTATACATGTATGGCTGCAAACACCCCAGAGCTCTCAAATGGAGGTCTACCATTTGTGGGAGGTCAGTTCTCTCTGTCCACCATGTGTGTCCAAACTCAGGTCATCAGCCCATGGGCAGCAGGCACTTTACCAGCTCAATCATTTCCATGGCCCTGATACTACAGATTTTTGAAATGCAGAGAATTTAAAAGACAATGGGCTAGTTACATACTACTGCACCGGTGTTCCAGATGAGAAACTGAGGTGCACAGAGATGGCTTATTTTGCCCTAGGACACAACACGTAAATCACGTAGCTGAAGTTTAAGCTCATATTAGATTTTCTACAGCTCACATTCAGTCACCAAAGTGATTAAAAACACTTTATGGAAAATGTCAATGATAAAGCCCTCTTTAGTAGCAGACACAGTCAGTCGGTAAAGGTGCCAGCATGCATGTGAAAAGCAGGCACCCCAGTGTTGTGGTGAAGGAACCCTGAGGTTTGCTGGCCGGCCAGCCCTGCCTAATCTTTTTTAAATCCAGGTGTCTGTGAGAGACTCTCTCAAAAAACAAGGTGATGGCTCCTGAGGAAGAATGACTGGGGTTGACTGCTGGCCTCCACAAGTAAACACATAAATACACTCCCACCAAAAACGACCCCCTGCCACCACCTGCCCCCCCCCCCGAAACCCCAAAAGAGCAATATTCCGCTACTGAGCTACATTCCCAGTCATCCTTTTGAAAGGAGGTGAATATTGGTACTGGAATTAGTACTGCTGCACACTAATGAATACGCTTTCATAAAAAGGGATACAGAAGACTTTACCCAAGATGTTAAAACACTCTATGAAGTCAAAGCAACTCAAACTGTTGTAGTCTTAACAGAGACTCAGTAGGATTTTAAAAACATGCTCGGGAGCACTGCAAACTTTTAGATATTAAGGGGATCATCTCACCTGGTCAATAGTAAATAGTCTAAAACTCGGAGATAAGCAAATTACCATCTATGAGCAAAATCCAGCCCACTGCTAAGTTTTGTAGAATGCATGACTGACAGCCATTTTTACATTATGGTTATGGAGCATCCCTCATTCTGCCTCTCAGTCTACACAGCCAAGTTACTACCTGCTTTTTAAGAAAAAGGTTCTCTGACCCATGACCTATAGCATAAATATAAGTGGATAACACCACAGAGCCAAAATGGTATCTGCCACCTTAAACTAAAATATGCTTCTAATGAGCATAAGTTATAAATCAAGTTATGAGACAGAATAGGAAAGTCTTAGGGAATGTTCTAAATATACCTAAACCAGAAAACATTAAAAAAAAACCCTTGGGCTAGGGATATGGCTCAGTGGTAGAGCACTTGTCTAGCATGTACAAGGCCCTGTGTTCAATCCTCAACACACATGAAACAAACAAAAAGCCCCAAAATATTGGAAATTGTTTGCAGACACAATTTAACCTAATTTAAACATTATACAATGTAAACACATATTAACCATGTAATCCTTTAATATGTAAAATTTTTGTTTTGTGTAGTATTTATTTTTAAAGAGAAAATTTGAGGAATCATTTTTAAGAAAAATGATAAATACCTTTGTAATATAAAAACCACAAAGAGAAAATTATGAGAAGATACTTGTAAAAACAGAACTCAAGACCACATCAATGTTGAAACATGGAAGATGACAAACACAAGTATTACAGAAACCACAAAAGGTCAATAGCCATATGGAAAAGACACACCACTCTGTAAATGTATGCACTCACATTTAGAAATGCTTTAATATATGTACACTGTTTTGTTCTGAAGTGAACTGTCTGTCAAAGGCTCATGTGTTTGAGCCAAATGAAGGCTAGAGGAAGTGAGGCACTAGGAGCAGGCCTTCAAGTCTTGTAACCAGGTCCCACTTCCTGTTCACTTTGCCTACTTCCTGGTTGTGGATTGCTGTGATTAGCTGCCAACCCCTACCTTCACCCACTGGCTCCTACTGCTACACCCTCCCTGCCAGGAAGAATGCATCCCCTTGAACTCTGAGTCAGCATAAACCCCCTTCCTTACATTACCTTTCCTTAGGCATTCTGTCACAGCAATGAACAAGGTAACATACATCGAAACAATAAACTTCTTTCGTCTATTTGCCAAGACTTATGAGCTGGTATTCTTAAAGGCACAAGGAACGCTAATGACAATAAAAGTTTTTATATACGTTCCGATGGAATATGTCACCATGTTTCAGAAACTTAAATCATTCTAAGAATTTTGAAGAAAATATCTGAAGTATAAAATTAAAGTCCTAGCAGTAAATTAGTCCTAACATGCTTTGAGTTTTTCTGGTCTATATATCTATACTTTTAAAATTTACATAGTCTGCCTGTACTGTTTGCAGTATCAGAAACATCAGCAATTTTTGGTACCTGTTATGTTGTTATCACCATTTTACAGCTAAGGAAATAAAGGCTTTGAGACATTCCTGCTAGCAGGCAGTCAGGACACAAACCTATTTGTACTGCTTTTGAGTTCAAATTCTTCGCCTGCCTATTTTATTACTTCTTAATTTAGTGCCAAAAGTTTCATGAAGGAAAATATTCTGTCATCTGTCACTTCTATATTGTGAGCCCCTGGGTGGCGTGGATATGGCTAATCCTGATTTAAAATCATAGTAGTGATCTTAGAAGACACACATTTCTTGTATAGTTATTTTTATATGTATTTTATGGTTTTGCCTGCATGTATGTCTGTACATCACAGGCAAAAGAGGGCACTAGACTTCCTGGAACAGGAGTTAAGACTGTTGTGAACTGCTATGTGAGTGCTAGGAGTAGAAGCGGGGCCTCTCAATGCTCCTAACTGTGAGCATCTCTCTAACCTGGGCAGACATTTCTGTTATTCATTGTCTACATAAGCTCAATTTTGGATTTCTGTTTAAATCTTCACACGTTCTCAACTAAACCCATCATCAGCAGATTTATCCCATTTCCCTAGCACACTCGGCTTTCACTGTATATCCACAGTCAATCAATATCACACCCAAACTGTCTGCAACACTAGTGACGGAATCCAGGGCTTCACTCACACTAGGCAACTGCTTTACTGTTGAACTCCACTCCTCATTTTTTAACCTATAAAATCAACACTTAAATCATTCAAGTGTAAGTAATAATTCATCATAATTCACATCAAATAGCAAGTATCTTTGCAGTTAAGAAACATTAAAAAACTAGGTGACATTACTTCCTAAGGTTTTAAACGGCACACTAACAATAAAGCCAGAGCACATGTAACTTGGAAGGAAAACTGATAATTTGTTTCTAAAACAACAAAATTTTCAAATAAAAATGGGGATATGGGATAACCAAGTCCTAATGTGAACCTAGGCTTTAAATAAAAACAAGGACACGTTACAGTTACATACTCAGAACTGAGAGCACTGTTAAGTAAATTAGGGAGTAGCAAATCCATAAAGTGTTAAAAAGAAAGAAGAAGCTGAACAGATACAGAGGATCAGAATATTAACTGGCTTGACTAAAAGGTATAATATACAAACTAGATTAAAACGATCTGAACAAATAAACTTATTTTAAAATATCCTACAAATCTGTTACCTTTCATGTGGAATGGATTACTGAGCTATTGGCCTTCCAATGCACAGACCTCTCTAGTATATAACCTACACAATGGCAAAGACTTTTAACTGTACTATCTGTAGCTGAGGAGAGACTTTTTTTTACTTGCGGGCTAGAATTACAGTCATAAGATTACACAGTTAGGACAGTCTATTGAAACTTGCTACTTTATGTACCTTGAAATCTGTACGAATGTGTTCACTTAACTTTTTATGGGCACTTGCTTTATTATAAAAATACTTCCTATCAAACAAAAACCCCAGATTTCCTCAAAGTAACATTATTTAGGCCAGGTCTCTGAGAATTTCCTCTAACAACATTATCTAATCTCAGCTTAACCATCACCGGACACTATGTCCCCCATTACAAGGCAGGGCTTTTATCTTTGTGTCCCGAGGGGCTTACAACTATGCTCAGCACAGTCACTAAATCACAGACAATCCCTGGAATTCACATGCTCCTCTTCAGGGATCTAGAAACAGGCACAGGCTGCTGAGGAAACATAGTGTAACTGATAACTTACATCTTTCTCTGACCGATGTGGGAACATAGAAGACTGGCTGTAGTACATGTTCTCATCATGGTAGTCGCTGTCCACCCCCTCTACAAACTTCTTTCTTGAAGCACCAAACATGCTGTTTGTCACCTAAACAAAAATATTACTTTCATCAAGAATAGTATTTTGGAAAAAATCCGGCTTTATTTTCCCCGTATGGAAACAAAATGAGTACTTCTATGATCCTGAGACAGTCACTAAGGGTGATGGGACTCGTGAGAAAGATGCAAATCTGACTACATGGTATCAGCTCCCACCCAGGCCCTGAGAGCAAGAAGAAAACAATTCTGTTAACTTTTATCAAACTAAATCACTTATTCTTGGGAAAAAAAACTCACAGCTCAAAATATAAATTTTCCAAAAACAGTTAAGTCTTAAATCTTCACATATATTACAAACATCAGTGTCTGTCAATACATATCCACTTTTAATACTGTTTAAGAGCATTTTTTATTCCTCATGGGAAAGGCATTCTAAAATTTTATGCTAAGTCACAACTATCTCGTATATAACAGGATAAACTTAACGTGATGGTATACATTTACAATATTTTATTTACTGCTTATTCTTTGGTTTTAAAGTTTTTATGAAAACATTAACAATTATAACTTTACAACAAAACTAGTAAAAAAACCTGTGCTAATTTTTAAGTTTATAAAACTATCAGCTTGCCAACATGAAGTTTTTTGTTTCTATTTTGTTTTTAAATAGGTTCTTACTATGTAGCCCAGAGTGGCCTTGAATCTTTCTACCTCAGAGATCTGGGATTAAGAGAAGGTGTCACTTAGTCTGGCCAATGAGTCATTTAAGGCCATTATGTCTTCTCGCTCCTGCCAATATTCTGAAGCTTAGAGTAAACCGAAATGCCAACATCAGAGATTTAGAGAGACTTGAATAACATAACTACATTGTTCTAAGTATACTCAAGTCAACTTTAATGTCTTACTTACTCATAGCTACGGCTATTCCTTCAAACAAAAACTAAATAATCTTAGAGAAGAACCATACATGCCTACCCACCAAGCTTCTAAATACTTTCTAAGCATTCTCTAATATAAGGACAAGAAACATCCTTTCCTGGGTTTAATTTCAGAAAATGAAGAGTTACAAAAAATGTAGATCCACTACATTAGAATTTTTACTTGTTTTGCAGACATTAAGAATACAGCTAATTTTATTTATAGGATCTTTGCTGATGAGCTCTAATTCTAAGAAAGAATAAACATGGACAAAAGCATGTATATCATACGTAGTTAAATATCTAGGCATCTCCCGTTAAATTTACATACATGAATGAACTCAAAATGATAAAGTAAACTTTTCTTTGAAAATATTTACATAACATTATCATTAAGACCAATTCTAGATTCCTAAAATCCCGAAACTGAAATGAATTATATAGAATAAGTCACCGTGTTTAATACCATGCAAATGAAATGCATCCTCTACTGTATTTTCTGAGTGTGGGGGTTGTGCACAGAGGGAGGGAAGTGGGGCAAGACGGAGAAGGGAAGAGGTGGAGAAATTACATATTAATTAGAATACTAATCATTCTGATATGACTTCAATAACAACAAAATAGCAGTCACTGTTGCCCAAAGGTGAATACTGATAGGGTTAGGTACAGAGATAATATACTTCTGATCCATGGCAAGATAGAAAGAGGAGAAAGATGTTATTACTTTTCGTTACAGCTAGATTATTGTTAAAGAATGGGCCTTTGTTCTGTACATAATGAGGGACCAGGATAGAAAGATGCTTTGGAATGAGTAGAAATAGTAAAAATGAAAAGAAAACAAGAAATGAAAATAAAAGTAGCAGCAGGAGAATAGCTGTAGAAAAAAAACCTTAATTAGGAGACCAATCCCTCAGGGGTATGAGGGATTTATCATAGACTGCATTCAATGGTGAGTGTGAGAACTGAAGCCCAAGGTGCCCGAAGGAGCTAGACATCAAGTACAACTTTGTAGGCCTGGAGGCCTTTGGGTTTTGCCCATGTGAGATGGAAAAATCCAGAGTTAGTGGTATTTGGGGGAAGTTCAAAGAGTGACATTAATTTACCATGTAAGTTTCCAAATGATTCTAGGTTATGCTGTGAAAGAATGGTCTATGTGGGATGGAAGCAGGAAGAGGAGTTAGGAAGGTGGCGAGGAAGGGTGATGGTTTAAGACTATAAAGGTAGCAGATCTGGTGAGTAAAGTGGCTGGATAAAGGACAAACTCTGAACAAGAGCAGATAAGGATGGGTAGGTGAGTGTGGCATTAAAAAGAAAGTTATTTACATTCTCTTCCTGCAAAAAATAAAGAGAATCTAGAAATCACATTCTATCAACAAGAGAGTATGTCAGTATTATAATGAAATCCCTAGTTATCACATATAAATGAAAGTCAATTTTGTAAATAATTTTTAAAAATAGTTTTTGTTTTGTTTTGTTTTGATTTTCAAGACAGGGTTTCTCTGTAGTTTTTGGTGCCTGTCCTGGAACTAGCTCTTGTAGACCAGGCTGGCCTCGAACTCATGGAGATCCACCTGCCTCTGCCTCCTGAGTGCTGGGATTAAAGGTGTGCGCCACCACCATCCGGCAAAAATAGTTTTTTTTAATTTAAATTAAATGTAAAATTAAGTAACATTCTCTCTTTCAATTAGAAATAAGTATTGTTACATTCTTTGATTAGGGGCTTGCACTGTAAATTGAATGACTCTTGATTCTTCTACCAGATCATGAGAACAGAAGCATAAACATTACCCTAGGAATAATGTTACATATCAAAATTAATATTTCTCATGGGGGAACATTTAATTGAAACATTTTCATCATTCTTTTGACTCCATAAGAAGTTAAATACTTTTTAAAAAGCACACAGAAAGGTTAGCTTATACTAATATTCTCTACCAATCTCATTTTTCAAAAAGAATTTTATCTCACAAAGCAGTACAGAGAACTATGCTGGGCAGAATGAAGTATATTAAGCTGGCTTGGATTTCTAATTGTATTATTTTATGACTTATGAAGGCACAATACCAACACAAATTCCTGCAATATTCTTGGCATTTAAGTACACCAATTCAAAGCCAAGTTCAGTAAATCTGAATAATTACAAAACATATTTCAAAACTCTCCAGTTTAGATAATCTAACCAACAATTTCAGAGAAGATGTCTAAGGATGGCTGTGATGGAGAAAATGGGCAAGGCTTTAAGGTTTCTAAATAAGGGAAATAAACTAGAGTACTTTATAAATTTAATTAGGAAACATGCACATGGTTTTTTACAGAACAGTAAGCAAAGACAGGAAAAGAGAAAAAGTAGGACACATTACCTATGTATATACCCAAAGAATAGTAATATTTAACAAACAACACGCCTTTCACTGAGATCCCCAGAGGCCAATCTTCCTTGAGAACTAGCATGCTAGCAAATGGGCAGAGTTCAGCCCTGAAACATCCTTTCCATGTAAGGAACCCTTACCTACTAACAAATACACAATGATTTCAAAACCTTTCTCACAGCAACTGAAGGTTCTAGCAGCACATTTAAGCACTGCTAAGCACGTCTACTCCCGAAGTGTAACTTCATCAACAAGAACAGACTTAAACTGATGTGCTAACTCATGTTCTCTTCCACTTGCTCCACACAACCAGCAAGCGCTGCTTTCCCTCGGCTCTTATTCCTCCTGACATGTGTCTTATGTTCTAGAGGCTCACTACATGAACCCCAAGAAAAGTTGTGCTGAATCATGACAAAGCTTGAATAAAAGCTCTAGTCTTGAACAAGCTGACAATCTGATTAAAGACAAATTTGTGAATAAATTTGCAAATTCAAATACAAGATCATTTAATCTGTCTAAGGAAAAGTGAGTGCAGACAAAATTTTGATCATACAAACAAAAGTGAGAGAAGAACAACTTTGGACCAAGACAAAACACATACTAAAAGCTCAACAGTGAGAAAAACCTAGAAACAATGGAACATTCAGTACATCTGGGTGTTTTGGCAAACAATAATTCCAATACCAGGAGGTAGAAGTAGAAAGCTCTGGAATTCATCGAGGCCAGTTTTGGCTACATAAAGTTTTTATATCAAAAACAACATCACCTCCCCCACCCTGCAAAAAAAGTCCCCAACCCACCCAAATGAAACAAAACCCTTTCTATACATACAGCTAACAGAACAGGCTATGGAAGAAATAGTAGGTGAGAAAAGCAGGCCCTTCAGTGCTAAATTAACGGGCAGAGCACAACAAAGGAACAGAGTACAAACCTCTAGGTTGGGTAAAGCAAGCCACTCTTATACTTTCCTGAAATCTACGTGATCTCAACAACTAGCCTAAGCCAATCAAGCTCTGAATACTAACTGAAGTATCGACATCACCTCCAGTCACTTACGAGCACAGGCAGTCTAACAGCATCCAGAGAAGTATTCACCAGCCTGTTCCTCACGCTCCTCAAACCTACTTTCCTCCATCCACACAATTTAAGAGACCGTTTATGCTCATGGATCTGCTGATCAAGCTCCTTCAACCACCTGCCCAGATAGATAAGCTTAAAAGCTCCATGTAATACATCTACCTGACCTCTCCTCACAAAATCCTTCCACCATTTAATTACTGAAACACTTTCAGTTGCTCCAATTCCTTTCCACCTCAGCGCCTTTGTATAAGCTGCTGTCTCTACAATGCTATGGCTCACTGTCTTCTTTGAAATTTTAATGCCAATTCTTAATCAGTGAGAGAAAGCAATTTATCATAACTGTAATTGTAAAATGATACTTTTATCACCCTGTATCAGGCAAAGCCAGGTGCTGCACACCTTTAATCTAAGCTTTCTGGAGGCAGACACAAAAGTCAGACAGATCTCTGGGTTTGAGGGGCCAGCCTGGTCTATACGATAAGTTCCTATATGGACAGCTGCAGCTACATAGCAAGGTCCCGTCTCAAACAAACAATGTGCCATCATTATAATGCTATGAAGCTAACAAACAATTAGCATCCCTTATTTTGTATCTGGGAAAACTCAAGACCAGAAGTTAGGTTATTTGCTCACCGATAAGTACATATAAGGTATAAGTATCTGATAAGTACATAGATAGGCTCTGATCCTAAACTAATAAGGTTTCCCTTTTACACACTATGGTGACCCACAGTCAAACATAAATACAACTTATACATTACTGTGTGTTTTCTTTATAAAATGTAAAGGGGGTAAGAGTCAACATCATCATCAATAAAAAGGACAGTCCTTATTTTGTGATTGACAACAGAGAAAGTGCGGGATACTACAACAAAGCTTACTATATCTGAAAGGTCACTGTAGAAGACAACAATCTCTACAACAATGATCATACCTACTTTAAAGAAGCTTAGATTAATCTTAAGAGTAAAACTCTTTGAACAAACATCACTGTGTTAACTGCAGAGTAACTGACTGCTGCTGCACATAGTGGTGCACCCCCAACTTCAGGAGCAAAGGAGGGAGGCCTGAATCTGACAAAAAAGGCAAAATAGATCAACCACTGGGCTGAGGCTGGCGTTCAGTTGTAGGACTGATGATCAGCAAGATCTTGGGTCTGACTAATTCCCAGCACTGTGGGACTGGGGGTGGGGAGTGAGAAAAATTACTCAAGGGAAACTTCAAGTAGAAAAAAAAACCACAAAAATTAATATATACCAATTTTCCACATTCCAAATGTAAAATTTCTAGAGTAAATTTTACTGTAACCAAACTCTAACTTTTGCTATGAAGCTAATGATTCAAATGTTGTATGATTAATATATAATACACATCTAGAAAGTTAAATAAATCTATTATGGCATTCTTTTCTTGGGGATTCTATGTAGTAGTATGGGGTTTCCCTGATAACATGCTGATGCTGGTACCCAGCAGAAAATCAATTAGCTCACAATGGTAATTAAAAGGTATCTCAGCTGGGTACTATGGCTTGTTCCTACAGCGCCAGCAAGGAAGGACAGGCTGAGGCAGGACAGCTTGGGCCCAAGAGTTTATAGCACACCAAACCTACAAAGAGAGGCCTTGTCTCAAAACAAACAAAAAAACAGAAAATAACAAAAACTGCTAGACAAACAGAAAGCACCACAACCACCACCCAAACCCTAGACTGGTCTTAGCATCTTTCACAGGCACCAAATTTTTTTCTCCTAGCTATGGAGTTTACATTGGCATTGCATTATCAAAAAAAAAGCTAAAAGTGTTAAATGGAAGGACAAGTTAACAGCAGAGAAACTCAGGATACAAAACAATCCCTCTAAACAATAAAGAAATGTCCCACTGCAAGTAGTTGAAGGCGTTTCTCAGAAGGACCAAGGGCAGACGGTCTGACACGTTGCTGAAGGATATGTATTTCTACATGGCACTCAGAAAACTAAAGCTTTAGAACTCAGGAAAGAGAGACAAACTACTAAAAAAATTTACATTTGGGAGTCTGTAACGTCAACAAAATACTTTGTATTCCAGTAATCTATGACTCACAGATACCGGAAAAATGTCACCTATACTAGGTGGTATCAAGAATTTGTTTCTCCTGGGTTTAATTTCAGATGTCTTGCTGTATGCTCAAGAGTCATGCATCTCATTGTGTGAATTACAGGGAACAGAAAAGAGTTCAGAAGCCCTGGCTGAACCATGTGGAGATAACATGCTTTAACTGCATCCTACTTATTTTTGCTAATGGCAAGCCCAGAAGCACAGAATGTCCCAGTCCTCCTGTCACACTTTAGAGGAAACATGCAGGAATTTCTGTTACCTGCTTACCATCTTAGGGAAGAAGAAAGCACACTTAAAGCTAGTGAAAGCTTAAAACCCGCCACCTCTTCAGACTCACAGGGCAAAAATTGTGGTCTTTGGATTTGCTTTTTTTCTTAGCTTTTTTTTTCTGAACTTGTGCTTTCTTTACACTAGACTTTTACCTAATAATTTACAAAATAGCATTATGAAGAAAACACAAAAAAACATTTCTAAACTAACAAAATGACTCACTGGCAAGATGGCCCCATCCACCCTCAAAATATAGATGATAATACCATGTTAAACCCCAGCTTTCCCCACCATATACTTACCTGTGCAACTTCTTTCAACATTTGCTACTCTGGGGATTGGAAAGCTCAGAGCTGGAGGCTGAAGTGAAGAAGGAAAGGTTGGAGGGTGAGCCATGGCACCAGCCCCACACTAGGAGCTCCCCTGAGATATTACAGCAGGGTTGACACCATAGCTCTGAAGTTCAAACTCCAGCAAACGATAAGAAAGGAGTCCAACCAGAACATGATAAACGGTGAGATTCTTCTGCTCTTTGAAAAATAAGGAAATCATGCTATAAAGATCTGAATGTCCAGTTTTAACATTATGACTCCTGTTTATCTCTTCATTATTACCCAACCCCAGAATCACTTTCAGACTGCGTCAAATGCTAATTAAAACAATCAAAAAAAGGGCAAAGCTCTGAAGAATCTTGCACTGTCCCAGAATATGTGAGGATAGGGCTTACCTGGCCTTCATGAACACACACTAGGAAACTATGTCCAAACATGTTACTTTTCCACTCCTTACACACTCTAACACTACGCTCTCATCGTGCTAACATCAATCAACAGAAGGGAAGCTGGATTATACAGTTCTAACTCCTACAATGGACCAGGGAACTGTTTAAAATTAATTCAAGTGTTCTATGTTGAAGAAAACGAAGACAACAACAAATAAGGGCCTGTCTATGGGAGATTCACGTCAATCAAATCAAATGATAAAATTTTAAAAGAGTTTAAAGGGAGTGAAGTGGCACACACTTTAGGTAGGAGGGTCACTTGGGAAAAGGCAGTGCTAGGGACTGAGATCAGGGTCTTGCGATGCTAGACAAGTGCTTTCACCTGACCTATACTCACTTCCTAGTCCCTACTCACATTCATAGATGAGTACTTGTTTAATAATTTAAACGCTAAGTGATTTAGAGATAAATGCATTCCATTATAGCCTATCCTGTGCTAGCTCTATTTCCTTTCTACCACTGTCCTCCTCTCTTACTGTGTTCCTGCTACACTGGCCCCTTGCTGTTCTTCACATACATCAGGTACGTGACCAGTTTAAAGATCTTGGTTCTTGTTAGGTCCTCCAGATTACGGTATTCCTCCAGATATACCCAGCTTCACCCATTTCAGCTGTTCAATCATCTCTCTGTCTACTTACATTTCTCTTTTTTTTTTTTCAATTGGAGACTTTACCCAGTCCTTCTGTCTTTTGTGACATCAATGTCGTATCATATACACTGGAGAATGTCTCAATTTTGGTTTAGATGTTTTGCATAACCAGACTGAAATTATGCATCTCAATGCTGTGTCACCAAAAAAGTGCTCTGCCTTTCTCTACTCCATTACATGTACTTCATGAATTTCCAATATGAGTGAATATGATGCTATACTTATTCTACATGGCTCTAGCCTTTAACTTGGTTAAGTTGGTACACCCTTGAGTTTTTCCTACTTCTGCCCTTTAAAATAATGATGTTTTCATGTTGGATGAGCCAGGGAAGTTATTACATTGATAAATAAATAAGTGCTTTATTTGCATATGATGGCTGCTTTGTACTGAAAGCAAACAAACCCTGAGGCATGATTAAAAAGCAAACTGCAATCTTATTTGGGACAGGCATAGATTTTAGCTTTTATCATCATAGATTTAGGGTATACAGAAATGACATCATAATGATGACAACATTTAATGAGAGCACACATCCAGACACTGTTGCAGCACTTACTACTCCAGTATTCTACGGCAATTTGCTTTTCTCTCATTCCTTCTTTATTTGTTAAATTGAGTACTTTTACAAGGTAAATCGTCAGAAGATCACACTATTAAATGTGAACTTGTCAATGACGGCACATAATCAGCCCAACATGATAGCAGAAGAATTGAAGGTTATTCGTCTACCCATCGCATTTTTAGAGAATTAGCATAGTACTTTTATCCCGGCAGAAAGGTTTTAAAACTTAATAAGCCACATAGTGTTGATGTGGGAGTGTCATATATCAATCTGTTGATTTCATTGGTTAAGT
>JABTXL010005037.1:25403529-25418063 GCA_025134845.1 Neodon shergylaensis
GAGCAGAGGGCTGGATACTATCTGTACAGGACACCCAACAGCTCACTCTACATGAACTTTACTCAGTATTTAACACTGCTTCACATTTCATGCTGAATTCACTATCGGATGAAATAAAACAAGTTTCCATTTAAAACTTAAAATACTATTCTTTAAAAAACAAATCAGTTCAATAACAAACACTATCTTTAAAATCCGCCTTCTTTGAAAGCACAGGAAGAACAGCAATATTACAAGTCCATTCTCTTTTGAGCATCCCGACATAATTATAGGAAGGATGAAGTGTTAAATCAGTAAGGAAACAAGAATCTGATGTTGTAAGAACAGCAAGTTAGTGACAAATAAAACAGGATCTGGGTCATCATACATTCCTAGATTTCATTTGTATTTCTTCTATAACTTTTCCAATGCTGTCTACGTTTCACTAACACATAGTATACAAAATATAACCCCAGGCTTACATTTCATTCTTTCAGAATCATGCATAAAAATAATGCTTTATCAACTACTGTCTTTGAATTCAGCCATAAAATCATATATTATATATCAAATAGTACTAAATTTTGGCATTTAGGTCAGAAAATTTGTTCTGGTACTAAATATACATTATAAACATGCTTTACTTTGGAAAATGTTCAGTTATTTCAACCGTCAATTTTATTATATAATTTTCAAACTTACAACAAATTTTTCAGGAGGTGTATCCACTGTAATCAGCTAGTTCCAGTTAAATATTATATGAACACAGTTCAATATAGTCATATGACAAATACAGAAAGGGGAAGGAAAAAAGAAAAAAGTCTTACCTGGTAGTTTCTTTTCTCAGATAATGTATGTCCATCAGTCCTCACCATAGAGTCGTGTCCTTTCCTCACAGTACTGGAGGCAATCAAATAGAACTGTCACTCAAGGGTCGTGTCACAGGAAGGACCGCCCACCAGTTCTCCCTCTAGAGTGGAATTATCCAAAAGCCATCAAAATTACTAACATGTAAATACATATAACATTAACAAAAATATTCAACTTAACATACAAAATGCAAAGAGAACCAAAAGTAGCTGTCTTCCATCTAGCCCACCTTTGCTCTTGAGTATTTAAAGGAGGCAACTGAACACTAGAGACTGTATAATATAAAAATTTCCGCTCACACCTACCCCCACCATTATGTCAGTCCTCAGATATTACATACAAGGAAAAAAACTTAAAAGTGAAAACAAGTTGATGGAAAAGAAAAAAACAAAACCATTAACCCCTAACATTTTTTTTAGGTACTAAATGATCTCTGGTTATTCTACGAATAATCAGTTACTTCAGTTTCTGTTATATAACTAGATGCTCCCACCCTAATGCCTATACTTTAATGTTAGTAATGTAAAATATTTATACATTGACTCATATCGCCCACAAAGCTTATTTTCACATTGTAAGATGTAAACACATCATATTTTTTAAGACAACTGTTAGAGTAAAAATCCACTCCAATGTTCTATCAATATCAACTCCAGTGATGAAGAACAAATGCCTGCCTTTCAGCCCCCCATTCCATACACACTGCAACAGAATTCACTCTTTGGCATGGGAGAGGAGTTAATGATGCTCAGCTCTTAACCTGGGTATACACTCTGCATGTCAGATTTAAAAAAGAAATTGAAACTGAGGTAAGAATTACCACAAATATTATCTTAAAAATATAATGAAATTCAAAGTTCAAAGATGCAAAGATATGCATATGATACATTTTCAGGAAAAGTAGCTTTAGTTATATAAAACATTTACTCATATACTACTTAGAAAGTAGTATATATAGCTACTGAACTAATAATGTTACTATCCATTATAATTTTGCATTCAAATTTAAAGCAACTTATATTTACTATCACATGAAATGTACAGTAGGATGAGATAATAAAACAGCTAATCTATAATCCATAAATAAGGTGAGGACTAGGGAGATAGCTCCGTGGACAAAGTGTCTGCCTTGCCAGCATCAGGACTGTTTCCATCCGGAGAACCCTGTACCAGTCTGGGGTGGAGGAGGGGCAGACAGGCAGATCTCTGAAGCTCCCTGGCCTGCCAACCAGCATATCCTAATCAAAGTGCTTCAGGTTCAGTGAGAGAGCAACTCCAACTAAGGAAGGACACCTTCCACATCCACACACCAATTTTATTATACACATACACTAGCACCACACATACAGTCCTTGCATTTTTATATAGTTTTTAATTATAGATATGCATAGACATATATCTGCGTATAGATTTGTGTTCATGAGAACAGTGCCCAAGAGACCAGAGGAGGGTGTTGGGTACTCTGGAGCAGGAGTTACAGGCAGTTCTGAGCCATGTGATGTGCGTGCTAAGAACCAAACCCAAGTCCTCTGAAAGAGCAGTATGCATTTGTAACCAATGAGCCATTTCGCAAGTCCCACAATTTAAAAACAACAAAACCCAAATTAGTATTATTAAAAAGGGCAAATACAAAGTTTTAAATATGTATCCATAACCTCTAAAACACAATTTGTTAAGAGGATAATTTTTAAATGAAAAACTAACATTATTGAACAATGTTCTACAAAGCACTGATAAAATCAATCTACTAGCTCCTATTGCCTACATAAAACAAAATCATGAGATTGCAGAAGCTACGGTTTTACTCAGTTTTGACCATCATACACAGGATATGCTGGACTGAAATACTTCAAGATGCCCAACTCTATGCAAAAGTGTAAATGTTCACTAGAAACTTTGTATATGCTTTTAGAATAAAGTATGTCTCTCAAAAATAAGTAGTTTTTAAAATTCATTATATAGTTACTGCTACAAATGTTATCATTTAAACTTTTTGCATTTATCATTTAATTTATATCACGCTTGAGATTGACCAACAGAGCCTTGCAAATGCCGGGTAAGCACTCTACCATGGTGCTATATGCCTGAGTCAGGAATTGGGGTATTTTAAAGGAGAAACTACCAAGTAAACAGATGTCCCATAACAATAATATGACACATATTTGGCTTGGCAGCCACAAAAATAAACAAATAAATTGATAAATTAATCATATAGCTCCTAAATGGAAATCTTGTTTTAATATTAGGGTATAATAGTATTAATAAAGTTCTTTGATAGGATTTACCTTAATGTATTCATGCTAACTGAATTCAGTAGACAATAGTCTAAAGTTTAAGTGACTATGTTATAGAATAAGAGTGTTTTCCTCTTTGAATATATTGTGTTAGTTAGTACACTTTCATATTACATAAATTTTATCAAGATATATTTACATCTAAAAATAACAAGGTAACATTTAATACCTTAATGCCATACAACTTTAACAGCACATACTAATTATACAAAAAAAGACAATTAGGAGTAAAATTTTATGTGCTAATAATTTAATAATAAAGATTAACATTTCATCATGACAGATTTTAATATGAAGGGAAATTTTATTTACTTTTTGCTTTCTTCTATATTTATTTCAAGATTCTAACCAGGAATAGGAACTAATATTCTTCTATTAAAGGAGCATTACCTCTTAATAAACAAAAGGAGAAAAAAATTAAAGGTATTTTTTATGTGCTTCTGAGCCAAGTATGAAAAATAAGCATCTGTCACCACTACCTTCACCCTGTTATATTAAATAAAACAAAGAATAATGCAATGCAGTGATAATTCACATCAGGAGAACGAAATGAGGTTCAATAAATGAAGGGGGACATTACATAATGTATCTAAGGTTGTCTGTGGAAAGAAGAAAACAAGCACCCAGGAACAAGCAAGTCATTTTCGCCAAAACACGTTTATACAGTTTTCCCACAAAATCCTACAAATAGTTAAGTTACAAAACTATGTTATTTGCCAAAATACAATGAAATTTTCTATTAAGAAGAGCTATCTTCCATGAAAGGAAAAAAAGAGAGAAACTAGGTTTATTTATCCAAGCAAACTGTATGAAACAGCAGTTCTGATATATAAGCACCAGTCATTTCAGGATATTAAGAAAGAACAAATGAAGTGAGTGCTCCCAGACCATTGTAGGAAGGGCTCTGAGAATGATAGGATGGCAGAGTGGAAGCCAATCAGAGTTCAAGGTTCTTAACAGTCCAAACAAGTTCCAAGTCAGAAGAGGAAAGAAACAAGGTAACGAAGATTGGCAGAGCAAACAGACAGAAGGATACAGAAATGAAGAACTCCAAGGACAAGAGAGCTATAGGATTTGATGATTGTCTTGCTCTGCTTCAGTCTTGCCTTGGTTCAATCTTCCCTTACTGTGTCTTTATTTTTCTCTTTTGGAATGTTAATGGTATTTTGTGCCACTGATGTTGGAAAGAGTTAACGTGTTTTCAGGTTTTACAAGATGTTGCTGTGAACAGATTATCTTGAGTGCCAGAGGAGACATTACACATTTGGACAGTGTAGGGACCATTGCAGATGAGGATCATTAAATGTCTATCCTTGAAATGACAAAATGCAATTTTTCCATTGTTGACCATGAACCAATAGTGGCTGGGGTCAGAATGAACTTGATTGAATGAACAACTTCCCAGAAAAGATCACGTATTTGAACAAGTTTCTCTCCTTGGTGGCTTTCTTTCAACTTCCTGTGAATCTTTAGTAGGAGAAGCCTGTCTAGATGATAGTCCTCATTATACATAATGAGTCTCAATACCATGAACTAATTTCTTAATATTTATATCTACTGCTTTGTGCTTGACATTAATCAGCCAACTTCCTACTTATACTGAAATTTTTTTGCCATCATTATAGGTTTGATCTCTACATTCTATATCTTACCTTTATTGTATAGGTAAAAATGAGATATAGCAGAAAGAGTTGCTATTAAGGAGTTTGGCAACCTGTTATTTTAATTGCTTTGTTTGCTTGTCTAAGTAGCCTTTACTGTGTGGCTCCAAATTCCTGAAAGTAAAGGGGGGCATCATTTCTGGCTCTATACATTTTTATATTATTGGGTGATAGCCCTGGAATATAGGTTTTTTATATGTCAAGTATATGCTGCTATGCTGAGCTTCACATATATCTTGAATTTTAAAATTTGAAAGAGGGTATCACTCTGATTCCCAGGATACCATGTATTTATGACATTTATACTGCCTGAGCATTCTGAGTCAGTTAATTGCAGGTACATGAACTTCTTCTGGTTTGTTATGCTTGATTTGATTTTTTTAAATCAATATGACTATTTTATATGTCTGCATGGATATTCAATTCCTGGGTACCTGGTCATCAAGGTGATCTAAAGATCTCAGAATTCCTGATCATAGAACAATGGAAAGTTGTGATCCCCATGTAAGTACTGGAAAATGTGTCCAGCTCTATTCAAGATCAGCAAGAACTCTGAATTACTCTACCTTCTCAACAGCTCTTGTTGAGTACTCATGACCAACATGTATATTTCTAGTGTTTTCATATGTGCATTTTAACTGCTTTACACATGAAGTTCCTTTCTACAACAATTTCAATTATGACACTTCAGATATCTGGAAAATGAATACAGAACTGGAGTGAATGGAAAATTATTTAGAAGAACTTCAATAAAAGCCTTTCAGTTCTTTCTAAAAAAAAAAAAAAAAACAAACAAACTCATGATCAGGCAACCAGAACAGAGAAGGTAATGAAGGAAAGCCCCAGCTAACAAATAAAAGAAGCTTTAGAAAAAGACTGTGGAGGACTGTAAGAAAGCCCCAAACCAAGCTCAGAAAAGATTAGCTTCATTTCTAAGTAGCAGAACTGCACCTGCAAACAATCCCAACCACAGAACATAAACCAACCCTACCAACTTGCAAAAAAGAATCCAACAGGAAGTATATGACACTTACCAAAAGCAGGAACACTAGAACTCATAGTAAGTTGAAATAGAGCAAATGAAAAAAAATTCAGCAAGTGGATAAATGGTGGAATTACTAGGTAAAGATGTTAAAGCAGATATCCTTAAGTATATTCTAGACTTTCAAATATACATGTTAATGCAAGGTTTGCCTGGCAGTAGTACAAATACCTGACAGAAACTCAGTTTCAAAGTCCAGCAGGACTGATGAGGAGTGGTAAGTGAAGCAGACTTTGTCAAAAAGTAGAACAAAGGCCAGAGCAAGACACATACTTGAAGACTGGCTCCAGTGAGGGCTACTGCCTCCTCACTATTCACCTGGGATCCACCAGGGGATTAGACAGTTACAGAAGAACCTTCATAAACTGATCAGCTCAGGAAATGATATCACGTGGTTCTCAAAGATAGGAGGAAGCTATACTTTACCAACTTCCTAGGATTCCGGAAGCAGTCAGGGTGATCATCAAACAAGGTTTGTCAGCACAAACAAATTTCTTTATGGTTACAATTTCCGTCCCTTTTTCTTGGATGGTTTACAAATCCAGCACTACAAACAGTGCTAGAAGTAAAATTACACCCTAAGGATCTTAACCACCCTCGCCCCCAAAACCAGGGAATAAACAATCCCAGACAAATCAAAATCAAGAGGGAAAATACACACTCATGAACACACCACCACTTCAACAACAACAAACAGGAACCAACAATCACTGCTTATTGGTATCTCTCAACATCAATTCTCCCTCAAGGGGGGGGGGCGCACAGATGTGTAAACATGTTTCAGTCATTCCTCTACTGCATTCAAGAAACACACTATCATCAATGACAGACATCGCCTCTGGGCAAAAGGTTGGGAAAAAATATTCCAAGCAAATAGATCTAAGAAGCAAGCTTTACTATCTGACAAAATTGACTTCAAACCAAAGCTAATCAAAAGGCACAGGGTAGAACACTACATACTCATCAAATGAAAAATCTGCCAAGAGGACATTGTAAATCTTAACATCTCTGCACCAAACAAGGGCAACAAGTTCATACAAGAAACATTACTACAGCCTGTGTCACATATGGATCCTTACACACCAATAGCAGGATATCTCAATATCCCACTCTCACTAATAAACAGGTCATCCAGACAAAAACTAAACAGAAATGCTTGAAGTTAACTAACATTATAAACCAAATGAACCTAACTAATATTTTCAGAACATTCACACAAAATTACACTTTCTTCTCAGCACCTCATGGAACTTTCTCCAAAATTTACCACACAAGTCTTAACAGACACAGGAAAACTGAAATAACACCCTGCATCCTACTTGACCAACACCAACTAAATCAACAACAGAAACAACAGGAAGCTCACAAAGCCATGGACACTAAACAAGCCACTACTGAATAAACTATTGGTCAAGGAAAGGAACTAAAGTCTTTCTAGAATTGAATGAAAATGATACACAACATACCCAAGCTTATGAGACACTATAAGGGCAGTTCTTAGAGGCAAGTTTACAGCACACTAAGATGGAAGGAAGAAAAAAAGGAAGAAGAGAGGAAGAGAGAAAAGAAAAAAGGGAGGGAGGAAGAAAAGAAAAAACTGGAGAACTCTCATACTAGTAACTTAACAAACTCAGGGATGAAATCAACATATATATATATATATATATATATGCCTTTTGATTAAGTTCTTTGAGAAAAATCCTTACCCAAATTAAATAAAAGGTGGAGAGTATATCCAAATTAACAAAACTAGAAATGAAAAGGGGGACTTAACAACAGACACCAGAGCTGGAGAGATGGCTCAGAGGTTAAGAGCACTAGCTGCTCTTCCAGAGGTCCCAAGTTCAATTTCCAGCAACCACATGGTGGTTCACAACCATCTATAATGAGACCTAGTGCCCTCTTCTGGCCTGCAGACAAACATGCAGGTAGAACACTGTATATATAATAAGTAAATAAACCTTTGAAAAAAATCCAGATAACCATAAGAACATAATTTAATCAGAAAATAAATGAATAACTATCAGAAAATAAATGGATAACCAAATCAGAAAATAAATGGATAATTATCTCAATACCCCTTACCAAAGTTAGATCAAAGTCAGCTAAGCGATGTAAACAGACCTATAGCTTCTAGTCAAAGAGAAGCAGACATTAAAAGTCTGTCAATCAAAAACATCCAAGGGCTAGATAGTTTTTGGCACAGAATTCTACCAGACTATCTATGAATTTTTAATACCAATACTTCTCAAATTATTCCACAAAATGAAAACAAAAGCAACATTGCCCAATTCATTTTACAAGGCCACAGTCACCCTGATTCTCAAACCACATAAAGCCCAAACAAAAAAAATTATGACCATAGATGCAAAACTGAAAAAGACACTTAGTTATGCCAATAATATATGCTGGAAAAGCAAAAATGTAAAGTTAAACAAATAAATTTTTCTTCACTGGCCTTAATTCACAAAATTGTTAAAGTGACTCAGAAAAGTAGACACTGATAGATGATTTTCCCAATACTACCTTTTCTCCAACTACAGTGCTCAGTAATATTTCAAATAATTGGAAGTTTGGAGGTAGTAGCTAAAATATCTGTAATTTAATCATCACTAAACACTCAAAAGTTAAAGGTTGCATTTAATGAGGTTAAATAGTTGAACCAGTTAGCTAAGGTTGGTTTTGTTATTGTTGTTTGCTTGTTTAATTCAGTGAAAGTATATTCTGGATTGGCTATTAATTAGAACCAACTAAAAGATCTGACCAGTTTCACTGAAACCAAATAAAAGCCAAAGTAAATGCATTTAGCCAAATAAAACATAGGTAACTATATTCTAAATGCTTGGCTTCATACCCATAGATAAGTACAGCTCTCACCTGTCACCAAACAAGTTACCCCCGTCCAAGAAGACAGAAAGCTACAACTAATCAAATGCTGGAAACAACTAGCTGTGGGATGTCCAGAGGCAAAGGATATATTTACAGATTCTGTACAATCCCTACATATGGCTAGGAAAACATAAAGGAAAGAAGAAGGAGAGAGCCAGAGGATGAGGAATTCTGCTGCAAGATTGCATCTTCTAGCTATGATAGGAGAGTTTCATCCTTGGAACCTCAAAGATAGGGCTGCTTAAAGACTGAACTATGGCACTACTAGCTGACTTGACATGCTAACATGGATGGGAGAAATCGCATAGAGTCCACCCACAGATGAAGAGCTACAGGCAATTAAAAACCTAAAGTTTGTGAAATTACAGAACTATGCTAGTAACAGTGTTTTCCTTAACAGGCTCCAAAAATGTTCGTATGTCAAGCATATTGACACAAGCCTCTAACCCCAGCACTCAGGAAGATGAGACAAGACAGAATGCAAGGCCATGCTTGACGACAAAGTAAGTCTAGGGCCAGCTTTCATTCCCTTCGGGTAAGAACTTGACAACCGCAACCTGAAGGAGAAAAGGTTGTCTGCTTACAAGTCGAGGCTGCAGTTTATCTTGGCAGGGAAGCCACAGTGGCGGGAGCTTGAGAGAACTGGTCACATTCATCCACAAGACAGCGAACTGTGTCCTTTCTCTGATCTTTTTGTTTGTTTTGTTGTTGTTTGTGTTTGGGGTTTTCCAAGACAGGGTTTCTCTTTGTAACAGCCCAGGCTATCCTGAACTCACAGATACCTGCCAGCCTTTGCCTCCCAAGTACTGGGATTAAAGCCCAGCTGCTTTCTGTTCTTACACAGCCCAAAATTATCGCTAGAGGAAATTGCCACCCACAGTGGATTGGTCTCCCACCTCAATTAACATAATAATTAAAACAATCTGTCCTGGGTGTGCTCAGAGGAGGCTAGAAAGAGGACTCAGGGGTTAAAAGCACAGGCTCCTCTTCTAGAGGATTCTAGCTTGATTCCCAGTACCCACACGGTGTTTCACAAATGTGTTGAGGTCCACCTCCCAGAGGACTTATTTTTGTCAACTTGACAGAACTCACCATGGACAACTAACATGTTGTATACATATCAAGAACCTTGTATTCAAAAGCCAAGTTTCCTTGCTGTCACTAATTTATAGTTTGATTACAGGGATAAATGTTTCCAAAACCTGAGTTGATAACTAGTAGTATATACAAAAAACACCAGCAGACAAAAAGAAACTCCTGAATTTTAGTAGGAGCATATCACAATTAGACTGGCAAAACTGCCAAAATAACTACAAATATTTTCTGAATATTTTAATAATTCAGATTTCAAAGGTCAATTATTAATATAAAATGGAAAGTTTCTTTTACTGACAAAGAAAAACAAAAGCTAACCAACAATATTCCCTTTAAATTAATTTATTCTCTGGTCATCATAATTTAATGTTTCATAACTTTAGATTTTGTATCTCTGTACTGGTACCTTTCCTGATATCCTTCTTTTAATCTGACTATAAATAATTCTATCACAAACATTTGGTAGCTCAACACCCAGATTTATGTGTTTTACAGGCAAAGCAATGCAAGACACTCAAACTGTCTCTGACTAATGGTCAAATAAAATGCAATACAACAAAGAGGTCCTACTGAACTTAAATACCATCGACACTTTCTGAGCCTCATGCTTGTAAACAGGATGGGAATGGAAGACACAGGAGAGAGGATCCTCTGTCCTCCCTGCGACTCAGAGCTGCTTTAAGTGTAAACAAACTGCACAGCACAAGCGAATGAGAAGAAACTAAGGAGAACTCTGTAGATACTCTTACAACTGGGGTGATCAGTTCAAAGAAAAGCAACTGTTAAAAATAAATAACATGAGTATTAATCTCTATTAACAGTACAGAAGTCATCTGAAGGGTCCTTCACAGCAACAGCTTTGGCTGGACAATAGAAATAAAACAGCATTACAAAATAATTTCACATGCAAATAGAGATAAAATAGAGGCATCTTTCACAAAGAGTTCTGTCATAAAAGCAAGCAAAATAAAGAATGGCTGCAAGAATATCTAAAGTGGAGTTTATAAGACACACACAAATAATATAGTGTATGTGGTACTCTGAATGAAGAAGTCCCCCATAGGCTCATATATGTAACCACTTGGTCCCCATTTGATGGTACTGTGGTAATTTCAGAGGTGTGGCCTTATTGGAGGAAGTATGTCACTGTAGCCAGGCTCAGAGAGTTTAAAGCCTTGTCATTTCCAGTTCACCCTCTGCTTTGTGCTCACAAGAAGGGAGTGAGCTCTGAGCCTCCTGCTCTAGGCACCAGGTCTGCTACTTCTGGCATGCCTCCTCTCCATATGAACTCTTGTCCCCTGGTCATGGTGTTTTATTACAGCAACAAAACACATGGAGAAAAAGAGGATAGATTCCAGGTGATTTTTAGTAAATGTGGGTGCAATATCTAAGAGACTGGACTTAGGCACAGGATATATTGATGCAAGAAAGTTATTATGTAAGAGTAGATTTAAATAAGATGGCATTTATTGGATATTATTATTATTATCCTGCAAATCTCCAGGCATTATGTTTGTCTACCTAAATGCAAAGCAAAGTCATCAACTCAAAGCATGGATATAAAAGAAGAAGATGTCAGAGGTTTAAGGCAGGAGAAAAAACGTAAACTAATTCTGAGAGTCAAGAGCTAGGAGGAAATAAGAGTATGCAGAAGTGTCAGTCTGTACTAAGGAGCCACTTAGGAAGCTAGTCTTAAGACAGGCAACTGCAGGGAAGAAGGAACAGGGCAAGCAGCGGACTGAACCAAAGCCAGAAGTGTAATGAGCATGAGAGGAAAGAGGATTAAGAGTGCAGGTAGAAGTGATAATGACATGTGGAGGAAGAAAGAAGAAAAAAAGAGAAGAAAGGAAGGATGAGGGAAGAGGACCAGGATGAGGCCACCCCATCCTTGTCCCGACCTTCTCCAACTTAGCGTCACTGCACTTGTTGCTGTTTTCCGATGACTTCACCTCAGTTTTTCAATGCCAAGCACCTTAACACTGACATTTCTGTCTTCACAAAGGCCTTCATTGACCACCCAACTGTCTGAATTTTGTTCACATTTGTCTGTCTGTCAGCCCTTAGTATCTAAGCCCTCAAAAAGAGGCTCTTTGTCTATTATGCTTATCACTCTTATCTTCAGTGCCTAAAACAGTGACACACAACATAAATACTTTACTGAATTAATGAACCACAAAATATACTGAATGCTTTACTAACGTCAACTGCATGAAAACACCCTTTTAAAATACAAATCTCTATTCCCCTGCTTTACTGACTTCAACTGCATGAAAACACCCTTTTAAAATACAAATCTCTATTCCCCTGCTTTACTGACTTCAACTGCATGAAAACACCCTTTTAAAATACAAGTCTCTATTCCCCTGCTTTACTGACTTCAACTGCATGAAAACACCCTTTTAAAATACAAGTCTCTATTCTCATGTAGGACTAGACCTTTTGGGATGACTAGACTTTCTATGAATCACACCTTTGAAGTTTTCCAAACCAATTCAGTTTAAGGATGAAACGTTCAAGGTATTAAATAGCAGACTCTTTCCACTTTTGTCAAGATTCTGACAGTTGTCTTCCTAGTTGGCTCCCCAATGTCCCTCTGACGTCAGGAATACTATGGTTGTTCCTATCTTCTAATTTCCCCTTATCATTTAAGAGTAAATAATCAATATAATCCAACAAAGTGACCGTGTTACTAAAGAAGACATAAAAGAAAATTACACCTTCATTTTACGAACCCACTAACTGAACTGTAGTATTTACTTAATTGAAAATACAAGTAATACGTCCATAGCTCTAACTGTCTGCACCTGTGATTTTTGTCACCACTAATTTTTTTCAGTAGAAATATCATTAGCTATTTCTACATTCATTTCATTTGCCTCAACTATCATTTATACCATTATCAGTCTAAACATTACTATGTAGCATTATACTTTGTGTTAATCAGCATGAAACTGAATATGCAATCATTATTTTTAAAACCGACATTCTAACATACTTGGTACTTTCAGAAGCATTTGATTTTGCACACATGAAGTATTACTTTGAAAAAGAGTGTACATGTTTCAAGCAAGAGCCATTCATGAAACCAAGTCTCTAGATCAGAATAAGAAATCTGGAGGAAAAAAAACAACAGAGCACATTTCATTTAAATATCTTGTTTTAAAGATTTAAAAAAGAAATGATAACTTGGGGGAGTCTTATACATACAGCTAATTAGTGGCAGCTAGGTATAATAGAACCAAAGATTTTTGCCTCAAAATTCAGACTAAATCTTTGATGTGACTTGGCTAAAAGAAAGCACAAACGATAATACACCTCCCTCTTTAGGAGGGACTAGGTCTGTAGCCTAGAACTTTGGAGGCAGGCTAGGCTGGCTGGTGCACCTGTCTCTACCTTCTCAGCACTGGTATTAACAAACCTCATCACTACACCTGGCTGTTCTTACTGTGGTTTTAACCAAATTCAGGTCTTTAAGCACCTCACCAACTGAGCCCAAGACATAGAGTCTTTTATGTAACTAACAGAGATTCAAGCTGACATAAATAGTAACCTTGAAAGTGGAGCCAACACAACCACGTTTACATGTGATTATTTCAATACCCTACCTCTCAGATATAACAGGTCACATAAACAAAAACCTGGCAGGAGAGAGAAGCCCATCACCACAGAAACAAGAGAGATTAATATTCAAAGAACACTATTATTTAAAAAATTACTTTTGGGCATGTGCTGAGGATTTTATCAAGACTGTAGGCATAACAAGTGTTCTAACTCCCAACTAAACCAACAGCCACGATGACAGGTTCTTTAAAAACAAACTGGTCTATCGGGTGTCAAGTGGCTAGTTAGAGGTTAGCAGCTGGTAAAACCAAGGCCTGAACTGCAGAGCTCTCTATCAGGACTACTCAGACTGCAATCTGAGTCACATCTCTGACCTGAGGAAAAGTGACATTCTGAACTTCCCTAAAGGTCATCAGATATCTACCAAAACCTTTTAAGATTACTTACTGCTGGAGGCTTTCTGATAAAAACAAATCCAAACAGGCCTGACAATCACATGGGCTGAACAAAGTTCCTGGGGAAAGTTGTTTGTACTAAAGACTTGAAAAACAGTATGTGGGCTACCTAAAATGTACATGGGACAATGTCCCCTCTGGTCAGTGTCCACTCCTACCCTTTGGTGTTTGCTCCCCTTCACTCTGTATGTATTTGCCATCTTCTCTCCGTGGTGATCACAAGGACCAGGAAGCCGGGGGGGGGGGGGATCCAGAAAATCTGGCCACACTATTATATATGTCATTTTAAAAAATGATATATATTGAAGAATTGAATTCACATGAAAGATATCTTCTGATGAATCTATAGCTTTAGTAAACAAATTTACAAAAGCAAAGTGTATATACTGTAACTCCTAGAGCAATCTCTAAAAGACCAAACAAACAAATATACTTAGGAACATAAAGGATAAGTACAACGAAAGACAGAATAAACAGATCAAGAATTAAAAACACAAAAGTTGTGAAATACAGGTAAACATTACTTAATGGAAATTTATAATTTTAAGTGTTTATATTTAAAAGAGCGATGGAGCCAACCACCAAAGATTACACCTTCCAAAACTACTAAGAGGGTAAAATGAATCCAAAGCAAGTAAAAGGGGGGGGGGGGGGGGGGAAGGGGATGTGCATGGAAGGAAGGGAGGGA
>JABTXL010005037.1:25418163-25455781 GCA_025134845.1 Neodon shergylaensis
TGGAAGGAAGGGAGGGAGGGAGGGAGGGAGAGAGGGAGGGAGGGAGGCCCTATGAAGAAAAAGTACCAATCTAGAGCTTTAAGTAGAAAAAAAAATGACTAAAACAATGCACTTTAAGCAGACTAATAAACCGTAACTATCACTTTCAGGAATGTAGAAAAACACATAATTACTGAGCCCCTAGGCATGAAAAGGATAAGAAATAGAGGGACAACTCTCACAAATGGAAATTTAGATGAATGTAATGCTGAGGCCACCCTAACCCACTCTGATAAAAACCCAAGCAGCTGTGCATCTGCTAGAATAAGGTAACTGCATATGAAGAACAGCCACCATCAGTGTGTAATATAGTTAGTTGCACACAACGTAGTCCAGAAAAGAAACCAGGAGGCAATACTTCATTTTCATCACTCTTACACCAAAACCAAATGCATTAAATGATGATGAAAAATTCAAATACCAATGCTCCTCTGGATTATATACACAAAAAATTCAATAAAATGTCTGCAAATAAAATTCAACAAAATGCCTAGAAGCCATTCTGAGAAAACAGGTTCACTTTTTATTTAAATTTAGACTAATGAAAAAAATTACTAGAAAAAATCTTCAAAGAAAAAAATGGTTATCTCGGGACTGTTCTAAGGTATAGCAAAACAAAACAAAAACAAAACTAGCCATACTTCAGATAATCCACTAGGCCTCAATAACAACAGTAAGAATCTTAGTATGTATGTACCTTGACTTCCCTCCCTCTGCAAGCTAAGCTGATCATGAAAGATCTACTCTGGGTAGAGGGAAATCAAGGAGAAAGGGCTCACTCTTCCTTGTCCTGGGTATAGTACTTCCCCAAGAGAGACAACAAAATTTCGTATACCTGCCTCTTCACCAGCTTTTTTCAATGGTCTTGATAAATACAAAGAGGCTTGGCTCTATACACTCTCGGTCTTCAACCCATCCCAATCCTATCACAGAGGCCATATAGGCTATATACTGGCCCAGATTCTAGAACATTAAAGTTTCTAGAAACTCCCCTCAAAACGCAATTGGTTTACCAAAGAAAACGGGGGAAGACAACTAAGAAGAGCCTTATTGGGTTCTAAAGAACATCAAAGGCAAGAAGGGGGGCCCAATCTTTAATCAGACAGTAGGAACAGACAAGATCTATACTCTGGGCCTATCAAATGGAACAGCATCATTAGCAGCACTAGTGAAGATGGATACCTGAGTGCCATACCAAGACAGCCTAAGAGAGCTACAAGTGAAAGATACACTGTTAAGAAATCATTGTCATCTTAGGATAACTACATCTACACCTTTAAGGCTTCATCCTCCAGAGTATGACATCAAATACTTCCCAATGCAAAGCACATAAAAATTCATTAAAACAGCGCAGAGAAGCCACTGCACCAGCTGTAACCAGAAAGAGGAGGATCAGTGTGTGCAGATACTGCAGTGCACTAAATGTCGGCCCTCCACAGATTACAACACATGGGGTAAAGCGCAGCCCACAGCATCAGAATTAACAGACTTCCAAATAACCAGTTGTTTAAGGGAAGCATTAAAGACTTAAAATTAGGAACGATAACAATAGCCCATCATTTTAAAAAGATCTTAGCCAGGCCTAGTGGGAGACTTCTGATCCCAGTTTTGTTTGGTTTTGGATGGAAAAAGATTCCTCATTTTCCTTTTCTTTTGTCACATTATAATTACAGCATTTGCCCCTTCACTTTCATCCCTCCAAACATTCCCATACATCTCTCTTTGCTCTTTCAAATTCATGGCCTCTTCTTTCATTGCTACTTTGTGCATATATGTGTATGTATATATACATATGTCTATTTTCCTAAATGCAATCTCTCAGTCTCTAGAGAAGCAATGTTTCAGTCAATTGCCAAGGGTGACGACCATGAACTCATTGTCTAGTCTAGAAAGTCTTGAGTCTATTACCAAAAAAAAAAAAAAAGAAAGAAAGAAAGACTAAAGACCACTACAGAAAGCTACAACCAGTCAAAATGACAAGTTATGGAGTCCAGATGTATCCAATGGATACATCTAAAAAATACTCTGCCTAAGTTCAGGAACATTGTAGAATGGGGAAGGAAAGATTATAGGAGCCATAGGAGCAGGGAGTTTGCTGTGAGAATGTGTCTTCTAGCAATGTTAAAGCTATACCCATAAAATTTCACCAGCATAACTGAACAAGGGCTACAATAGTAGACATGCCAAAGTGGTTGGCAGGAAAGCCCTTGAGGTCTCAACCCTGCACCAAGAACTGCAGGCAACTAAGAATGCCGAGAGTGAAATAGTTTTCTCCAGGAAGACCACACTAATTGGTTTCCATACTGGAAACAGCCAACTCAACAACAGTATCTGGGCAATTTTAATAATCCATTTCAAATAATGTATACAATAACTTAAGCAACAAAATTACCAAGCCAACAAGAGACTAACAATGACATGAAACAGCTAGAGCTGACAAACTTCTATAAAATAACCAACAAACGGCAAAACATGCGCTCTTCAGGACAATTTCAGACTGGATCATAAATAAGTCTTAAATTGAAAAAGAATAAAATCATACAATAGGCTACACAAATGTAGTGGAATGAAATTAAAATAACAAAAGGAAATTTGCAAAAATTCCACAAGTCTGTGCAAGTTAAACAACACCCTTCAAAATACTAACTTGTAAAAGGACGAGGGCAGAAAACAAAACTGAACATTCTGAAGGAATAAAAAGCACAAGATTCCGAAACTTAGATGATATAAATGAAGCGACACTTGAAGGGAATTTTTTGGTTGTAAAGGCCTACATTTTTAAAAAGATATCCGAAGGCTAGGGCCATATATAGTTCAGTGGTACAGAACTCGACTAGCATGGACGTGGGGAAGAAAAAAAGAAAGGCAAGAAACAAAGGGAGGGAGAAAGAAGGAGGGAAGGAAAGAAGATGGTGAGAGAAAGAGGGGGCATCAATTTCCAATTAATTAACTACCTAAATTTCTACCTCAAGAAACTAGTGGGGGGAGGGGAACAAACTATACCAAACAGAGAAAAATAAAAATGATAGAATAACTAAGAAACAAAGAAATCTTAAGGTTGGATATAGGGGAAGTAACCAAAACTAGCAAACTTTAAGCTAACCAAGAAAAAGAAAAATGAAACTGGCATAAAGAGATAGATCATAATAACATAATTACATTAAGAGAAGGATAAAGAAATAACAGGTTCATGTAACGAACTATGAAACTAGAGAAAATGAACAAATTCCTAAGACATCAGGCTATCAAAACTGACAGAAGAAATAAAACAATTGAAACAAGACCCATAACAAGCAAAGAGACTGCATTAATAGAAAAGTTTCAACAGGGAAAAAAGGTGCATGACCAGGAGACTTGAGTGATGAAATTCTCAAATATTTAAAAGAAAAAGAATCACAAACTAATCCAAAACAAATAACCACCCAGAACACTTCTTAAATCATTCCTGTGGTCAGTATTAACAAGTTAAGACCACCAAAAACATCACAAGAAATGCAACTGTAACTAACAAAATGAGGAAATGAAACCCAGCAACATATAAAATTTGATCCCTAGGACCTCCATGGTAGGAGAACGGACTCCTGTAAACTGTCCTCTAATCCGCATGTGGGCCCCAAGGCACATGTATGCCCACACAAACAAACAAACGTAATGTATGTCTTCCAAGTTATGGTTTTACAAAAGGGCACTGTCAGAAGCATAATGAATGGTGAAATAGTCAATATTTCCTTCTAAGAGCAGGACCAAAACAAGGTTGTCTACTCTTGTCTCTAGACAGAACCACTAGGCAACAATGAAATAGCAAGTGTTCAGTCCGGAGAGGAGGTGATATTGCCTCTAGCTGCAGACCACATTATCGGCTCTATGGAAAATCCTAAGGCAGTCACTAGATTAATGATTTTACAGCAGTTTCACAGTAGTTTGGATTTTAATAATCTTTACTGTATCTTATCAAATGGTTAAATGAGGAAGTTCAATGACACAGTACAAGGTATATAAATCAATATGTAAGAATCACATTTCCATGCAGTAATAATGAAACACCCAAAAAAGAAGTTAAGAAAGCAACTCCGTTTCCCAAGCAAAGAGATTAAAGAACTTAAGTTTAAGGAATAAAATTTATACACTGAAAGCTGCAAAAAAATTATGGAAAAAATTAAAAGAACTATATAAACAAAGTCACTCCATGCTCAAAGATCAGAAGAAAAGTAGCAATATAGCTCAATGATCAACAAATTAAACAAAATCATTATTAAAAATTCCTGCTGGCTTCTTGGCAAAACTAAACAAGTTAATCCTAAGAGTCAAATGAAAATTCAAGGGACATATATTGATCAAAACAATTTGGAAAAAAGAGCAAAGCTGGAAGTTTCATTTCCTGTTTCAAGCCTGTAGCGTGTAATCAAAACATACTAGCCTAGACTACAACAATAAAACAGATAGATGGTCCTTAGCGTGGTTTACAAGCCCGTCCTCACTGGTCCTTTCTTTTCCCAGTACTATTTTATTTTATCACTGCCTTCCTTTCCCACTACATTTCAGTAACAGTCTTGCGATTTTTATAAAATAAGACATCTAGTATATTCCTGTAACAGGGTTATCTGTTCTGTGTTGCTGCCCCTTCCCAAAAGGCCTTTCCCTGGGACAAACACAGGCGTGTTTACCCATTCACTCACTCTAAGAAGAGACATACCGACTGGTCTTTCTACGCCCCCCCCCCCTTTTACACCTCTGACTTCTTTGTCTCCATCACCTGATCACCAACTGCTACAATATATGCTATCACAGGTATATTTTCTTCAAACAGTGCCTGACACTTAAAAGTAGTCATATTTATCAAATGAATTGATGAACTAAAAGCATAAACTACGCAACAGTAATTAAAACTCACTTATTCTGACCTACCCTTACAAAGCAAGCCACTCATCTCAAACACAACCAGATATCAAACTACTTTTAAGCCTTCCAAACACTCTAAGCTTAGTAAGCAAACAGGTTCTGATTTTAGTGTCTAGTATCTTCCCAACATTTTGCATTAATAATTGATACAGCACATTATTCAAAAGTTCTCTTGAAACTTCGACACTGTTAAGTTTACCCAGTTAAAATCACTTGACCAATCTTGAACAGTATTTCTGCATAAAACTTCACATATACTTTGTGTGATATTAAATATTATTTAGCTCCCTCTCTTGAACCATTGAATGATGCTCAGCAGGGTACCAGGGCTAGGACTATAGCCTAGTATTATAGCTTTGTCTTTATTCTTACTGATGAGAATTAAGAACACAAACAGAAAAAGGAATACAGTTTTCTTAAGGGACATAAAATTTTAAAATTTTTCAGAAAATTAAAAAATATGAATCTAAAAATTATCATTCACAATTTTAGAGTAATTTTACACAACCATATTCAGTAGACAATCACACATAGTATGATATAAATTGGCAAAACTGATGTTAAGGGGAAAAAATCTTAAGGAAGATATTAAAAGCTTTGTTAAAACATCTTTCATACAGTCAACAAGCTCCTTTTGGGCCTTCTGAGGTTTCAAACATACATTAGCACACAGACTGATCTGGGCTGTGGTGTACAGCTCCACAGCAGAGTGCCTGCTAGCATGTGGAAAGCCCTTGATTTGACCCCAGCAGTGCAAACACCTTCACTAAGCTGAGCAGATCTGGTCCCTAAACCCATGATGCAGAGGTACACTGAGAGGCGAAAAATGCGAAGGCAATGACTAATTGCATGTTAGGCATCTAATGAAAAGAAATCCAAAACCTGAAATTCTCTAAAATCTGAAAATTTTTGAATGCTTACATGATGCTCAAAAAAAAAGTTTTTTTCAAATTTTAGAAAATGTTTTGATTTTAGGTTTTTCCAATACAAGAGGCTCAACTGCTCAAGTCTATATAAATATTCCAAAATATAAAATAGCAAGCACTTCCAAACCCCAGCACAAATAAGAAGGTATATGCACTGAACAGGTGAGAGCTAAGGGGAAAAGAGATTTATTTAAGAGAACTATTCGCTAGTTATAATCTATTTATTCTTAAGGTTTAATGCACACACTCACACACTACAGGGTATGTTTCCTAAATGTTACACATACATTATTCCTCTGAATTCTACAGGAAGGATCTTTAGAATTTGAAAATTAAGTAGACTAAAGTCAGTTACACTTAAGAATTGGAGCTACTCTAACTCTCCAGTTCATGTTCATATATTACTACAGGAAGGCTTTCTAAATAAATGCTCAAATACCCAAGGAAGAGTGAAACTGAATTTTCACCAGTTATAAAAGTGAAAATTAAAACTAAATGTTGGGTAATTAAAAAAGCATCAAGTCAGTTTTGCTTTGGCCATTAAGAATCATGATTGGGTGGATGGTGCCTCTGCATGTCTTCAATCCCAGCACTTGGGAGGCAGAGGCAGGCAGATCACAGTGAGTTTGAGGCCAAGCTGGTCTACAGAGTGAGCTCCAGGCCAGCCAGGGCAGTTACACGAGAAACCCTGTCTCTAAACCCTGTACCCCATACAAAAAGGACTCATGATTGGGCGAAATATTACATAACATTAGAAAGCGCTCATGATCTTAAAGAGTTTTTGTTGTGTTTATTAAGTTTCAAAGATCCAAATTTCTCTACAAAAATGATGCATTTTCATTTTTGCCTTTCTGGTAACTTCTAACACCATTTCAAAAAAAATGTATCTTTCAAAAAGGGGCAGCATTGACTATCTCTGGAAGGTGTTTCCCTTCTTCTGAAATATATTCCTTAATCCTCCAAATTGTCTATATAACCCTGTGTTACTTAACCAGGCAGGAAAAATAAGACTGTAGTAACCATTCACACTTGGTGGTAACAAACAGTGTTTGTTCCACTACACAGCACACTCATCTACACTGTACACTTGGGAGTGATTTTAATTTTCCTCTTTTCCTAATTTTGTCATGATTATCTTTTACAGTGTGCCTTTTTTAGCACTGACCTCAGTTTATTTATAGCATGTAAAAATTTTAATAAACAACACACAATAGTATCAATTCACATTGCTGCAATGACACATATTTGCCCACAAAATCTGAACTTGCGATAGCTATGTTACCGATTTATTCTTAAAAGTAAACCACAGAACTCTTAAATCGACATAAAAACAGTTCAAATGATTAACTTGAAAGCTAGAAATTAAGAGATTTATTCTTTTCCTGAATCATCTTAAATTTATGAGGAAAGATACAATTTTTAAAACAGCATTTAACGATGCCAGAGAAGCAAAAATACTAGTATAGTCACTACATTTTCTATAATGCCTGACATTTTAACATAGACATTATTTGTCCTAGGCTGGCATATACAATTAAAGATAAATGCCTTAATAATATACTGTGGGACAAAAGTTATCTAAAAAATTAATTCTCTAGTTAATGCCCATGAATTAAACAAAAAGTCTTTTCAGCTTTAAAAAAATGCACTCAGTAATCTTATACTACACTGGGCAGATAAATACATGATGCTAAGGCACCTGTAGTTCCTGGTTATTCTTAGCAAACTATCAAAATTATCAAAAGGGATTTACAGGTAAAAGTATACTTTCTACATTTTACAAATATAGCTTATAAATAACTTTTAGATGTCTTTTATTTTAAATTCCATCTTTTTAGGCAAAAAAAATGATGAGATTCCAGTTTCTAAAGTTTTAATATTCCTTTTTATAACAATGTAATATGAAAAATCAGAAACCCTAACAAGCATGTGAAATAACTAGATTTCATCAGGACAAAAAACATAAAAGCATTCATTGCCCTTTTTTTCAACTCTCGGACATCATTTTCCAGATTCTGTGATTCACTCTCTACTAAAGCTATTTGGTGCTATTCTGTTTTCCTTATATGGTATTTATTTTTAATACTCCAAAGCTCTCAGTACCCAAAAGAAATTCTCAAGACTGAAGACTAAAACTCAGTATCAGTTATTCAGATGGATTACACAGACAAGGAATGTATACAGTGCTGTATACAATGCTTTCAAACCACTGAAAGCTTTTTAAAGGGAAAAAAAACATCCGTGGCAATAATAATAAGGTACACAAATACAGTTACAAAAAAATTGTAATAACCCAAAGGATACTCAGAATGTGTACTTCTCAAGATGAAGGAAGGCTTAAGTCAAATAACATTACATACAAAGTACCAGTACTTTAGTTTGCAAAAACACGCAACAGAGTTAAGTGGCTTACTAAGACGATCACTGCTAAATAGCTGTGCCTCTCCAATAACCTTCAAATTCCCCTCTCCCAAAGTCCATAAGCCAGACATTTAGATAAAGTTCATAAACAGCAAAGCTGCGAATGAATACAACAACATCACAGAATAACATGCACGTCACTCACACATCTTTAAAGAAAATTTTCGGTACAACTCATCGTTATCACCTTACTTTCAAAATGCTTAAGCCAAATTCCCTTCCTTTCACAGTAGCCATCAGCAATACAGGGAGGCAACACACTATTGTCAAACTGAGGCTTCCTAATACAAACTGATCTGCCCCAGCACACAGTTAACAAAACTCACAGAACCAAGGCTAGATTCCTGTCTTCTAAGTGTGGAATCTTTCCAAATTTTATTTCTTCACTTAAAATGGATATGTATATATCGTCTCCTGACCTATTAGCGCTATCCATACCAATAATATTTAGGGAACCCCTTTCTCCGTGCGCTAATACTCTTCTGTTGTTGTTCTTTATTAGTATTTTTTAGATTAGCATACTAAGTGATGAATTTCATTGTGGGATTTTCACACATGACTATTGTACTTTCATTTTCATTCAGAGCCGTCCCCCATGGCTCTTCCATTCCCCTCCAACAAGACACGTTTACAGGCCGAGTGCATGCTCTGCACTGTGCAAAGTGCCTCTGAGAGAACAATGATAAATTAATGATGTTTCTTCAAATACTGCACATCTTACTTCATCCAGCTTCATCTAAACAAAATTCCTAGTAGGAAAACAAACATGTAAAAACCATAAAAGTAAGACTGTATTCTATGTGTTTACACTTAAGGACCTGATACAGAGTTACATTCTGAATTGTAGCTAGTTCTTACCTGCTTCAGAAATATCTTCAATGTAACAAGTACTTTCAAAAAGAGACAAACACAGCACCTAAAGAATGCACCACAAAGCCAGGCGGTGGTGGTGCACGCCTTTAATCCCAGTACTTGGGAGGCAGAGGCAGGCGGATCTCTGTGAGTTCGAGGCCAGCCTGGTCTACAAGAGCTAGTTCCAGGACAGGAACCAAAAGCTAGAGAGAAACCCTGTCTCGAAAATTCAAATAAAAAAAAAAAGAATGCACCACAAAAACTTAAATCATGAGAAATTACTCAGTGCAAACATAATAGTATGGGGCACACTGTAACAGTTACTGAACTACACTACCCAAGAGGGGCCTTATTAACCATGAAAACACCACCAAACTCTAAGGAATGCCAATGACCAATTACCACAAAACCAAAAACCTATACATGCTTTCATTATTCTAAGGAGATGCAAATCAGGTCATTTATATTTGTTCTCCAATATAACTTTCTACAGTGCAGACAGACCAATTCTGTCAGATCTAGAAAACATTTTCAAAGCCTCGTAATGAAAAACAAGCCAATCCCCACATGGCCTGCTGAAACTTACTAAAGCTTACAGGATCTACTCTTACATCCATTAAGAGACAGGGTCATGTCTTAACCACTCTTTCCTGGTTAGCGTGCACATTGTTTATGCAAAAAGCATGTATTGATCATGAAATATGGAGCTTTCTTCAAAGCATGCAAAACTTGATCCACCTCAAGGCATTCTACTCGTCCTTCCTTGTACATCTTTCACCCATATTCTTGCATAGCTTTCTCCTCTTAGACTTCCTGTTCAAATGATACCCCCACAAAACCAAGGCCCTCTCTCAACGCTATGTAATTTCATTTCAACGCCAGTCAAGTTCTGCTCCCTTCACAAGTTCAACATTCTAAAATGACTTATTTTATTTCTCCTAATACTAATCAGGACATTAGCTTATAGGTAGACACTTACGTTGATCCCTAACATACACCCAGCACTGATAATGTCTAACATTGAGCAAACACTCAAATAAATATCTAAGAATTGGTTGAGAACACCTGGAATGCCAATCCAGAAAAAAAAAATTAAATTTTCACAATTTCTATCTAAATTACTTCTTTTAAAAAGGAAAAAAGATCTATGAATTTTACATCTACAGAAACAAAGGTAAAGTCTTAACTCCTTCAAAACACAAAATCTAAGGACTGAAAGCAATCCAGGAGATTATGAAGGTTAGTGCTTCTCAACTATGCTCCAACACTTTAAGCGTTTCACAGAACCCCTGAAACACGGGTCACCATTCTTTACACATATGTATCTATTTGAAAACATGACTACCCCTCCAACACACACACACACACACACACACACAAACACGCACGCACGCACACACGCACTAACCATCTCATACTGAATTTGAACACTTTGGAGGCTGCTAGCTCAACTGCATGGTAAGCCGGGTACCGTAGACCTCAAGGTTTTGCCTGGCATTCCTAAGAATACATCTTGAACTTCTCCTAAGACAATACAAATCAGAATGGTTACAGCTTATTTAATTTCTCACTAGACATGCTCACTCACAAAAAAAATCGTAAAAGCTATACCCTCAAAGCACTACTCTGTGAATACAAAATTAAGGCAGAGCTCAAGGCCTCTCTACTCAGCAAATCATCTCTCAGAACTATGCATTAGGGAAATGCATAAAATGTGTCAAAGACTGATTTCTGCCTATTCTCATTTTAATATTATTACTTATAGGTTTTCAGTGTTTCTAATTTTTTTTTTTTTTTTAAGTTTTTTCGAGACAGGGTTTCTCTGTAGCTTTGGAGCCTGTCCTGGCACTAGCTCTTGTAGACCAGGCTGGCCTCGAACTCCCAGAAATCCTCTGCCTCCCGAGTGCTGGGATTAAAGGCATGCGCCACTACCGCCCGGCAGTGTTTCTAATTTTTAAAAACATGAGTGGCTGCTGAATATTGTCTGGACATCCAGCTTCAAACAGAAATTTGCTGCCACTCTCAAACTTCTCTCTCAAGTGAATAAAATATCCTACATTTACAAGGTGACCAGAAAAAAAACGAAACAAACCATCCATTTATACCTACTTAACTTGATAAATCGTATTTTTTCTAGAGTAATACTAAAAATAAATAAAAGATGAGACTGAGTCTAGACTGATGAAAAAGACCTTCGTAATTCCCTATTTGTACTACTAAACAGGCTGACTATTCTGTCTCTATAAATGCCAATGTTAAAATTTTAACTACTTTTAACTTTAACATCAAGGTGACAACCATACAAAACTACATACTGGAAATGTACATCCAAACTGTACAAGTATTTTTAAAGTACAAGGCAGTAATGCCAAACAAACCAGATCTTTTTAATGACATGGTAAACTTCATACAATTTTACTGATCTATGAAAGTGAAAAAACTAAAATCTGTATGTGGGAAAATCATAACAAAGTAAAAAGACATAAAAGCTCATTCTTGGCAGCTATGACACAAAACCAAATGCTCCTCTCCCAAAACATTATTACATAATCAGTCATAACATTTTGTCCAGATGCTTATACACAATGGAGCTATATTTCTAAATCTGATATATAAATGGAAAATGGCTTCTCAGTATGTTTGGTGAGGAAAAGGCAGGCCTATTCAATGCTACCCAAACTACCCAAATATACAACTAAGCTTGTTGACCATTCCTTGGCACACTGAAATTTATTGAGTAGAGGCTTATTTTCTTTTTCTTTTCTTTTCCTCTTTGAGTGAGGGTCTCAATGTATAACCCTAGCTGATGTGGAACTTGCTACATAGACCAGGCTGGCCTCAGGACATCTGCCTACCTCTCCTGGGATTAAAGGTGTGTACCACCACACCTAGCCAAGTGAAAACCTATTTTCACATTAATATGCTTCAATCAAGCAAAAACAAGAGAGAGCATCCTCAGTACTAGAACAAATTCTTTTTAAAAATATGCACCCTTTGGATGTTTAGTAGCTCAAGTCTCTGGAAGACACACACTTAAATAGGTACACTGTAAGAAAAGATTTCTCTAATCAAGCATGAGCATGTCCATTAAATGCAGCCCAGGAATCATTTATCCTCCTTGTTTTCGGTATTTGTAAATTGGACAAAAAAAACCTGGCTCTCAGCTTTAAGGGTCTCTCATTCAAACCCTAAGAGGCTAAATTAGTTCTCAAATTTTAGCCTCTCAGAAATGCATAGTGGTACCCATCTGTAATCCCAAAGTAAGTTGTAGAACAACCAGGGTTACATAGTGAGACCCAGTATCAAAAATGTAAAACAAATACCTTTACAGATTTTAGAAAAGTAAAATAACCTATACAGCATGTTAACATTTATTTCTACATCAAAATATTAAAAATTCGAGTGACCAGTAATTTGGTCAAGAAGAACAATTCTAGCTGAAATTTGCTAGATGTATTTTAAAAATCAGATTTAAAGATATACTAAAGCATCTCACCTAACCTCCCTAAGAACTATGATATTCAAACTAGATAATTATACGATCAATGCAGCTCACCAGTATGTGCCAAGGTTTGGGTTTGATTCTCAGCATATCAAAAACAAAACAAAGACTAGAGAATTCTGCCTCTGTAAGGAACTTTGGGTCAGGCATTAGAGAGGAAAAGGTAGGAGAAAAACAAACAAAAAGAATCCAACATTCAAACAGCTTAAATCTAGTAAGTAGGTCATGGCTAAGTATCATAAATACAATTACCTTCCGAATACTACATGTTACCTTCCACAAATGCCTGTGGCCATGCAAAGTCCAGCTAGAAATACCAAATACTGCTCAGTATCAATACTGTACCAATACAAGAGTATCAGTATTGTACTACCATTTTTTCCAAAATTCCACACAAACCCTACAGACAGTTCTCAAGAAGTTACCTACTTTCTAACAGGTAAAGCCGTAAATTAAGAATAAAAAGGAAGGCTCTAAAGAAAGAAGCAAAAAATGAGGAAACAGAAGATATCTACCCATCTTTCCAAATGTGTTGTTGCTCTTGCTCTGTAGACTGGGAAACAAATCACTGACAAATGCTAATCCAGCCACTGTTTTGCCTGAAGCATGTTCCTTGAGAATCTGCTAAATACTACATAAAGTACCAGATATGTAAATGTAATCAAGACAAGAGTCCTTTATTGCTAGGACTCAGACCTGTGGACGTTATGGTGGGAGAGAGAAAGAAAGGTAAATGAAGACCCATGGTGGCATACTCAATAATAACAGTAAGACACAAGGACTGTGGAGTCAAGAAAGAGTTCATGAAGAAAATGACACGAGTTGTGAGTAAGTGTACCAAGCAACAGAGAAGTGACACTTAACCCTTCCCCCCGCTCCCCCCCCACACAAACACATGCTTATAAAAAATTTTCATCAGAGCTGGGGCAAAAACACACAATCTAAATGGACCCAGACCCTGAGTTTGATCATGCACAAAATATTTAAGTGTCTAGCAAAGAAAAAATGTTCTGTTCTTTTCTAGACAGTTTGGTTCTCATTTGCATACTGTATTAGTCATGCACCCATATCAAGGTTCAGATGATGTAAACCATTTTATCACTTCATAATGGAGCAGCATCCCTCCCTTATGAGTTACACACAAGGCATCTGCATCTTCATTTCAGAGAAAGAGCTGTCAGAAAACAGAGTAAGAATTCTATTTCTAAGCCAGGCACTCACTGGGGAGACAGAGGCAGGCGGATCTCTGTGAGTTCAAGGCCAGCCTGGTCTACAGAGATAGCCTGGGCTACACAGAGAAACCCTGTCGTGAAAATCCAAAACAAACAAAAAATGAAGAAGTCCATTTCTAAAAAAATCCCTGATAATGATGAATAAGCTATACCAGCATAATCTGTCCTAAAATCTGAAATTTTTAAGTAGAAATCAAAGAACAAACAGAAAGAAAGATACTACCACTTAAAGTTCAAAAAACTGATCCAAGGTAAAAATTATAAAATATTTTTGTAACCTTAAGCCCTTATAGTTTCTTTTCAAATGTAAATTATTTTATACTAGATATCAACTTGAGCAGTTTTTTCCCATACTGAAAATGTTACAATAAAGTCAATTCCTCCAAATATCAAAGGTAAAAATCATTCTTAGAGGTCAGGAAGGCCAGTCACCTGAATCAGCAAGAACTACTTAAATCCTAACCTAGGTCTTCTGATCCACTGCTATATACAATACCACGCAAATTACAGTACAGCTTATTAATTCTGAAACTGCCAGCCCACCTGGGACCTTGCCTTATTGTGTCTCGTGGTTACAAAATCCACTAGAGCGGCTGCAGAAACGGCTCAGCAGGCAAGAGCACTTGCTGTTCTTCCAGAGGACCTGAGTTCAGTTCCTAGGCTCCATGTCAGAAGGGTCACAGCTAACTCAGGCTCCAGGGGTCTGAAGCCTCTGCAGACACTTGCACTCACACGCACACTACCCACATGGCAAGTTCACACACCTACACAAAATTTAAACTATTTGACGTCCAGGGCTGGAGCAATGGCTCAGGTTAAGAGCACTGGTTGCTTGCTGTACCAGAGGTCAATTCCCAACAACCACAATGGTGGCTCACAACCATCTGTAATGAGATATAGTGCCCTCTTCTGGCCTTCAGGTATACATGCAGGCAGACACTGTATACAATTTTTAAAAAAAAGGATTTTCCTAAAACTGTCACTATTTGTGTAAGTTTTCCTCTAATATCCACTCAAACAAGCACATGGAATCTACAGTCTGCTTTTAAATGTGTGCTCTCAAAATGAACTCTCTACAGTAAAACTTCAAGTTTCTTATTATATGTAGTTATTTATTTGTGTGGATACCTACTGAAGCCAACTTGGGGAGTTGATTCTCTTGTTCCACCGTGGAGATCTCTGGAATCAAACTCAGGGCATCAGGCTTGATGACAAATGCCTTTACCCAATGAACTACATCATTCATTTCACAATTAAAATTTTAATCAAAAGATACTACTACTACTTAACATCACTTCAAAAGAGCACAAAATTATAGTTACTTATACTGATTATTACTATCTGCTCAGGTTTACTTACATACAAAGGCCAAATTTTCTTATGAAGCAAATTTGTCAATAAAAAAGGAAATAACTACCATCCCATGGAGTGTGAAAAAACCTTCTATAATGGTCCATTAAAGTATTGCTAATATCAACACCTGCTTAAGAAATACAGAGCAGGGCTACCAGTGTACTTAATTTACCAATAATAGGGTACATTTACTTCTGAAGTTTTAAGTAAACCTGAGGCATATCTGAGAAACCAAAAAGTAAATTAAGTACCCACCCTTATATAGGGAAAATAGAAGCACTTATTTCTTTTAGGGAGCATAACATTTTGAGTTTATTTCATTTTCCAGATCGGACAGTTCTCAAATGAACGGGAAACAAACCCCTCAGAGGCACAATTTCCTTCACTTTTCATCATACAAGCATTTGAGAACCGAGTTTTTAAAGGCTGTATTTACTGTTACATTAATGTTCACATGACTCTCAGTCTCTAGGTTCTGATAATGTTACAGATATCTCTAGACTGTATCATTAGAACCACAGTGCTCTGCAAACACACTCACCACCTTAACGTCTGTATTAATAAAGCATTAACAGGAATGCAAAAAAAATGTGAAATACTTTTTTTTTATTTCTGGTCTACTTACAAAAAAAAAACCACTTTAAAAATATGAAAAGGTTCCACTTTAATTAAGGATCTTGCAAAGTCAGCCGAAGTAAAAAGTGGAAGAAACGGTCTCTTCTGTGCATTTCGAACTTTTCCTTTGGATTTAAGATAACAACAAAAACGAAGTAAGAAAGCGCAGCACACAATCCTTATCAATGATCTTGAACCATTAAGACACCTATCAACGACATAAGACCTGAACACAGGCAAATATTTTGATGTAGACAGCCATTTCAGTGTATTGGATTTTTAATAACACTTCCAACCTGGCATAAAATTATCTTACAAAATTGCAAAAGATAAATCCAGTGATGTTTGCAAAGAGACTGTTGTCAAATATACCAAGCATTCCAAAATATAAACTTCTTATGAAAGTATACACTTTTAAATGTCTATCCCACTCTCCCCACATAAATCACCCCCACTTATTTTGGGGAAGAGAAATCATTAGGGACACAATTCCCTAAAATTTCTCACTATGGAGAAGAATAGAAAATGTATTCGGTTTTGAACACTAAATAGACCTGCCTTCCCTTGTGAACAGATTTGGTTAAGTCAGTATCATACTTATTATCATTTGCCAAGAATCTAAGGATCATATTGCTGTATTTTATTAGGAGCTGTCCAGATGATTAAAGAGAATTCTTGGATCAAAAATTTTATGAAAATGAAGCAAAAACACTCTAAGCACTTGGTTTTCCAGATGTTGAAAAGTGGCGATGTCCCCTAGGATTTCCAAGAAAGTGGTACCCGTACAGAGAAATTCTTCGGCGTACTAAGTAATAACGTACTAACAAGGGCTCAAAGTAAATGCAAATGACAAAAACTTCGAAATCATTTTACAAAAGAATATTACAAGTAGCTTTTTATACGGGCCTAACAGATAACAAGAGTTCTGAACTCTCCTGGACTAACAGTACCTCAATTAAGAACTACCAGGTTTCTTTTAACCCGACTTATTTCTTTGATGAAACTTTGATGTTAAGACCTAAGACGGCAAAAGGTAGAGAGGAGAGGCCCCGGCGGAAGTAGAAACCAGGGCTTGCAACTTCACAGACAGAAGTGTCTCGGGGTTCCTCCGCCACCCCAGGACCATCCGAACTCAAGTCTCTACACCACCAGGGAAGCTTCCCTCTCCGCGAACGGTGGCAGAAGCAGCACCGGAGTTGCTCTCCTCCTCCTTCTCCTCCTCCCTCCACCTTGCTGGGGCCTTCGGTGTCTCAGGGCCTGGAGGCTCCTGAGGCCCGTTAGCCGGTCCGATGTCCCCATCGTTCGCAAACAAAAACACACAAGTGGCGGATGCTGCGCGTGTACTGCGAGAACGGGGGAAGAGTCAAGGACCGGCAGCTGCTGGGAACGTGGCAGAGCCGTCGAAGGCGGCCGGGGCTCTTCGGATGCTGCCCGGCGCTGCCGCCTTCACGTCCACCCCAGGAAGCAGCAGGGCGGCGGGGACCGCTCCGCGCCGGCGGGAGCCGGGGGAGCCGAGTGCGGGGAAAGCCCCGCCGCGGCCGGGCAGGCAGGCAGGCGGGCGGGCGGGCGGCCGGGACCGGGCCTAGAGGCTCCGGAGCTGCGGCGGCGGCGGCGGCGGCCCGAGCACGGCGACGCTTTACGTCCTGTCCACCCCGCCACACACCCCCTCCCTCCTCCAGCGCCGCCACCCCCCTCCCCGCCCGCTCCGCTCTCCCTCTCTCGATTGGAGCCGAGACAAAAGCAACGGGAAGCGGCGGGCCGGGACGCTACCCGCGGACCCCGGGCGCGACCGGACTAGCCCCGAGGCCTTCCCCCGCCTTGCGGGGGCCCTCAATCCGCCTCCCCCGCCGCGCGCCCCGCTGCCAGACTTCCGAAAATTTGCCAAAAACTCACCGCATGAATTTTCTTGTCCCGCGGATCCAAGATGGCGACGTATCCACCGCGGAGGCTGCTGGGAGCAAGACCTTTACCCTCTGACCCCCGCCGTGACCCCCGTCGCTCCGACTTCACTCTAGGCGGCGGCAGAAGGTGGCGAGCACTGCTCGCCGGATGGACCGGGTGCTTCTCGGCACGCCGGGCGACGGTGAGAAGCTCGGCGCTCCCCGGGAGCCTTCCCCGGGGTTCCGCCGGCTCAGGCCGAGGTGCGGCGCTCTCCGGCGGCCGGTTCCGGAGAGCGAGAGGAGGGCGGCGCTCTGCGGCCTCGACCGTCTCCCCGAGCCACACCGCCGCCACGCCGGCCCGGAGCCGCGGCCTGGGGTCCGAGCGCGGCCTCGGGTGCAGGGGCGGGGAATGGTGAGGCGGCGTGGGTCCGCCCACCCGGGGACGCGCAGCGTGTTTGTGTTTGTGTTTTTGTCGGACACCCCGCCCCCGAGCACCTCCTGCGGTCCGTCCCCGGGGCCGTTACTACCTTGCCGGCGCGGTGATCGCGGGGCTCGGCTCCTCCCGCCGTCCCGCAGCCTGCGGTGCCCCCGCCGCACGTCGCCGTCACCTCCTGAGAAGTGAGTTCCCCGGCGCCGAAACCCGGGCGTCTACTCGCCCCCCCCTCCCCGACCCCCTCCTTTTTCTGCTGCTTGGGTTTGGTTTTGTTTTGTTTTTGACGTGTTCCGGTCTAAACCTGGTGAGAGGAAGTAAGGGGAGCCTGTTTTTAAAGCACTACCGGGTGTACTTAATCTAACCGAGCAATGTTTATGGTCCTTAATTTAGTTCCCGCCCGGCGCGCCCTTGGTCAACCGTAGTGACCAGCTGGCCCGTTCCCCAGACTGCTTGGAAATACTATGGCTGTAGTGAAAACTTCGGGGGGGAAAGAACGTTTTGCTCTCCAAAACAGGACTGTCCCTGAAACTGAAATTCGTTTTCTTTGCCGTATAGTGAACATCCGTAAACTTGGTGTTTTATAATTACTAAAACTTGGTAAACGCCTCTGTGAGATTTGAAGTTCTTATTTTCATAATGTATTCTTATTCCTATTATTGTTTGAGTAATTGATTTTATGAACGTGGATTACTGTTTGAAGTAAATAAAATATCTGCTGTTTGTTTTATAACATTTCCTTCTTCCTGCCTCCAATCAATCACTACAGCTTCGATTTATCCTAGAAAGCTAGAGGCAAGGAACAAGAAGAAATAAAAGCCTACTGTGAAATAAAATTTAACTTTGTCATGGTTTTGAAGGTAAGGTATTTTGATGTACCTGCAGATAGGTAAATTTTTTTAATGCCAACAGGTACTGGTGTAATCAGGGAAAAGGGAGTTATTTTGCTGGGTTGTTCATTTCACTAAATACTCCACCATTTCGTGTTTTGTTTTGTTCAGGAAAATTCAAGAAGGAAAGACTCAGTCCTGTATGGCCCCTCCCCCAACAGCTCCTTCCTGCCTTTCTGCTTTCTCTTCCTCTCAAGTTAACATGTACTGCCATAAGGTAGTGTGTTCTCAGACTGCCTGGCTGCACCTCTAGGCATATGTAGAGTATGTGTGATGGCATGCGATACAGAGCACCTTAACCTGGCTACATAGTCCATAGTATAGCATCGTCACATAAAGTAATGTTAAATGTTTTCATTCATCACGATTCTTACCTTTATTAACTTTAAAATCACAGTTTTGTCAAAACGGGGAGAATTGCTCCCAGTGGGGAAGGTCTGAGAGTTTTATTATGCTTAGTTTTGCACTGGGCAAGATAAAAACATTTCTTAGGGATGCTAGAAAGAAATTCAGTGATCCTATTACTCCTAAGAGCACGACTTTCTTAGGACTAATGCCCACGTTTTTAACTTCTATACCATGTGGTAAGATCTATTTAATAGGTATTGATTGACCTAACATTTTATTAAAGGCTTGTGTTGGTGGCTCAGCATAATGATGTAAACACGCATTAAAAACTTTGAATCGTCCTGTTGCTTCAAAACCTTCTTCCCTGGGCATAATTTTTACAGGTCTTTATGCCTAGCACTTTGGAAACAGAAAGGCTGACCTCTGAGTCCCAGGCCAACCTGATCTATATAACTAGTTGCAGGCCAGCCAGGGCTATATATATAAAGTGAGACCTTGCCAAACAAACTGCTTCATCTCCAAAACCAGACCTGATGACATGTTTCTGTGATCCTGTTACTGTGCAGACTGAGGCAGGAGAGTCAACCTCAGTTTGAAGCTAGCCTGGACAACATACTTGTAAGACCTGTCTCAAAAACAACAAAAAGGGTTCGTAGTAATTGCTGATAATGATCATATTTACCCATTTACTGACTTTTTAAAATTTTGGTAGTGAAGGTGTTTAATAATATTGTTACTATTGCTTGAAAAACAGTTCACGTTGCATATGTTTGTGTGTTTTTAAAATATATGTTAAATTTTTTTCACAGAAGTTTTCCCTTGGATTTGGGGAAAATGCTTAATTAAGGAAAGAATAAGTTTGTATCTATTTGTAGAAGAGAAAGGCCTTCCTTTTAAAAAAGCAGTCACTATGATGCTGGCATGTTTGCCATGACAAGGCATAAAGAGGACATCTCAAATGTAAACGTCTGAGAAAGAATGGTTGGCTCCCCTCTTACCCCCAGCTTGCTCCTCTCTTGGGTTCCTAAGTTCATAAGTTCCTGCCACTGGTACCTACTTAGGCAGAGCATGGGAAATTCTCACTCTAACCACCTTAGCGGCATGTGCAGTGAACTCGCTACAGATACATTCTGAATTCACTCCCCATCAGCTGTCTCCTGCCCTTGTCAGCTGCTGGAGTGCAGCAGTACCTACTCTATCTGCTCCCCACACCTCTGTCAGCCGTCCTTGGATACCAGAACCACGTTTGAAATTTTTTGTTCAGGTGTGTTTCTCAGTTTTTTAAAACCCCTCATAGCTTTCATATGTATGTATGTATTATGTATGTATGTGTGTGGAATAAAGCCTAAAAGGCCTTTCAAGCTGGCACACTCTAGCTCCTTCCTGTCCTACATGTTGTTTTCACTTGTTTTGCCTCCTTTCTGTCAAATACCACACTCTTTCCAGCCTGTAGCACAGACTGTTAGTTGCCACCCCCAAATTTCTCTCTTTCAGAGTAATAACTGTGCGCACGTGGTCACCTGGTGTAGACTGCACTTTGCTAGTCGGCTTTGTAGTCACGTGACCGCACTCACTAACCAGTTGGTATGCTCCATCCCCTCTGTAGCCCTTGTCATGTGCTCATCCCAAAGAAGCACACTCTTCATCCCTGTACTCCTCTCTGTGCTTTGTGCTCTGAAATAGTGATAGTCTGGAACTCTCCTTGCCAAGGTAGGACATACATAGGTTCCGTCATTTTAAGAATTGGCAAAACTTTAAACTGGTAGAAACTAAGATCCCTCGGGACTTTGTGGGTCAGAACATGGAATCTGCACTACATTCCTTTCCATTTTTTCTGTGGGGAATGATTTATTTTTTTCTTATTAAAACCACTATTTGGAGCTAGACATTGAGTGAGAATGACTACCACAGGTTTAGGGTAACCTAGACTACGGAAGAAAAATCAGCCTTTTTACACAGTCTCTGGCGGACTTCCCCTGGCAACCCTCCCTAAGGTAGTTCCCTGTGTTTATTCTCTCACACTACCTTCTACAGGAGTAATTGCAAAATTTGTAAAATCCAAGCTAAGAAAATATAGCACTAATGAGATAGCCAGAATTTCCAGACCTTGGTAATGAAGGTAGATCACCTACTCTCCATCTCCAGCAAACCTGCGTTACAGAAAGGAAGGGGAACAGGATGTATGATGTAGCATACTGCACATCAAATCAGAACACTGTATAGTGTGTCTAAAGCAGAGATTGTAACTAGTTGTCTGCTTGATTTTTATATATTACCAAACTTAGTTTCTTTATCTCAAATACATGAAAGTATCATGAGCTCAGTGGCCACATTACAAAAGGTTAAGAGTAAGCCCCTCTCCGTGACATGTGCAGCTCATTACTCTAGCTGTTAAAAGATTCCTTATGGTAGTGCAGAGGACAGTTCGGAGAAGCAGCTCCTTACTCTGCTGAGAGTATAAACTGGCAGCACGTTTCTAGAGTGGACTGTTAAAGCCCAGAGCTTTAACACTCAGGTCCTCCTCTAAAAGAGCATCATAAGGAAACAAGGATGTGTATAACAGTACAGCTGCTAGAGTATGTACTGTGTTGTTGACTAAGCAACTGCCATGGAATGAACAGTAGTCAGCCATTAAAGATGATGTTGACAGTGTTGGTTTCTGCTGAGGACCTGTCCTCTCGGCTCTTTGTACCTGTATGCTTCCAGTGTCTGCACACGGGTTTCCCTCTGCTTAGCTGTGTACTGACGCTTACAGACTCCAGCTGCTGGGGATTATGTTCACCCATGTGACCTCACTTGGCCTTAATTACGTCTTTACAAACTGATTTCCAACACAGCCATATTCTGAGGAACGGGAGATTAAGAGTGGCCAGGAGTAGTACAGTTCAGCCCATAACACACAGGAGGGCAGAAATGGCCGTTAGTCAGCAACCAGAATCAGACTGAGCCCGTGAAAGTTTGGACTGCTATAAATGCCAGACAAGAGTCGATACAAATGTTTTAAATAATCTCTCCCGTGGTTTAGTTAGCACCGAAAGGGTGGTGAGGACGTTTCATTTTGATGAACTTAGTTCAGTTTTGACATTACGTACCTGAAGAGGGCATCATATCCCATGGGTCAGGACCTGTTCCACAGTCTGCTCTTCACTTGAGATGCCAGTTGCAAATCGGGAGTTGTCACCTCCCTTCTTGACTGATGTCCTGTAAGACAAGATTCTATAACCCCTTCTTCAGCTTTAGTTAATTTCCTCTGTTGATCACAGACTTGAGGGAAACACTTTACCTGTATTCATGAATTTATTAAGGAAGATCCTAAAATAATCAAATGGAAGAGATACATAGGGTGAGAGGAAGGGAAAGTCCTGGAGATTTATACCCTCTTCAGGTGTGCCACACTCTAGGGACCTGCATATGTTCAGCTATCTGGAAGCTCTCTGAACCCAATCCTTAGGAATTTTTATGGAAGCTTCAAAGTATAAACATGATTGATAACATTATTGATGATTAACCAACACAATCTTTTTAGTCCATCTCCTCCCAAGAAGAAGCAGCATCTCTTCAGAAGCTATTGACAAACCCACCAAGAGTCGCCTCTTTAGAACAAAACATTGCCCTATCTCCCAGAAATTGTAAGGAATTAAGGATCTCTGTGCCATGGACACGAGACCCAGACCAACACATACATGTGCACATTACATCTGCTGCATATAGGTGTATAAACGACATTGTGTGGTTTATAAGATAGATGTGTTTTCTGAGCTGCTATTAATGCAACTGCCACATGATCTTCAACAGAGATAACAAAAATACACCTTACAAAAGATGGAGCTCCTTCAAAAAATGGTGCTGAAAACTGGATATTCATGTGTTGAAGGAAACTAGATTCATATTTCTCACCCTATACAACAGTCAAAGTGGATCACAGACCTTAACCCCCAGAGGAAACACTTGAACGTAGAGGCAGGGGCTTTCTGAAAAGACTAATGGCACAGGAAGAATTGGGAAATTGAATTGCAGGAAATTAAAAGCTGCACAGAAAAGAAAGCAACAAAGAGGTGTAAAATGCCATAATGCAGCCCCTTCCTGTGCATGCTAATTTTATGTTAAGTCAGAATTGGGCAAAGTAGAAGGAAGGGTGTTTTATGTTTATAATAATTTTTATGATTTTCTGAACCCTAATCATTAAAATTAAGACAGCAGCTGGACATGGTGGTGCACACCTTTGATCTCAGCATGCAGAGGCGTGTGGATCTGTGAGTTCCAGGACAACCTGATCTCCCCAGAGATCTCCAGGACAGCCAGGGCTATGTAAAGACCCCATCTCATAAAACATAAGTGAGGGGGACTAAGTCAGCAAGGGTCATTTAAATTTGGAATATCCTTATTACTGTGATTGCTCAGTTTTCCCACCAGTTTTGCTATTTTTTAAGCCTTTGATCCAGACACAAGGAGTGACAGTGCTTACCCATTACACATCATTCAACTTCAGTTTCATCATGTAGCTTTGTCCAACTTGAAACACAGAACCATGAGCATTAAAGTCAAGAGAAATTATTAATTTATATAATTGGTTCCCTTGTGATCCTTAATTGGCCTCTTAATGGCTTTAAATAAATAACAAAAAATTAAAGTTTTGTGAAAAATTATAGATATTAAAGAATACATTAGCAAATCACCAGAGATTCAGGAAGCAGATATTAAAAACCTGAGCTGAAGCATGCGCAGTGATAACTCTTGGGCAAATTGTCAACCTCCATAGATTCCACTGTGCTATGTGAAAATGAACATAAAAGTACGACTGAATCTGAGTTGTGAAAATGTACCGTGGATATATAGATTTGTAAGTAACCTAATATTCAACAAATAATGGTTCAAATGGCAGTATAATGTTTTTATGTAAAAGATCACATATAATCTTAAGTATAAATCGAGAAACAACAATAAGTAATGAGACATCAGAAAAGATAAGTGCAATGAAGTTAATACCCCTAAAAATAGTCATTAAGTATGCAACAGAAATGTAAGTGTGCTAGCTTTATATTTCCTGCTGGCACATAAGATATCAAGTAGGAAAGTGAAGTGTATTCTTGAATGATCAGATCTTCCAGTGTCAGCTCGTGGTCTTGTGATTGTGCTCCTGTGATATCCTAATATACGTGTCAGATTGTGAGCTAGCATCTCATCCACAGCTCCTAACAGGGTTGTAAAAGACCCGTCACTGTGGGGAAAGTGGGCTGGTGGTGAATGGTGTGTGTGCATTTTCAGAGGCCAGAGAAGGATGTCAGATGTCCTGTCCGGCCACCGTCTGCCCTATTCTCTGGGGACAGTCTCTGCCTGAACCTGGAGCTCACTGTCTTTGACTTCGGCTGTGGTCAGCAAGCCCAGCCCTGGGACAACAGGCTCTCATGTCTGGCCACACCGGGCTTTTTGTGGAGGTAGGGTAGGCAGTGGGGGTCTGAATTCAGGCCCTCTAGCTTTCACAGCAAGCACGCTTACTCACTGCGCCCAGTTCCCAGCCCCAAGACACCTGTCACAGTTAGAATATTAGCAGTAATACCCAAATGACTCTATTTTCACTATGGTAGCTCTGCTCATATGAAGTAAAGCCTGTGGCCACAATTAAGGTGTTTTAAAAGGCACTGCTTAGAATAGAATTAACCAGTGGATTTCACGAAACGCTGTATTAGTAAAGGATTAGTTTCTGTTAATGTTTGTACTACAAATGTTTCTGTAGCTACCACAGTTGACTGGCAAAGATGGTCCTTAAACATCCTCAAACCGTTTCTCTTTAATAAAGCAGCTTACTTACAACAGGGAAGTGGTTCTCTGTAAGCATCCATGTGCTGCTCTATTTTCTGTTGCTGTGACAAAAGGTCCCTGAATCGGGGTGATACTTAAAGTTTATTCAGCTCACAGTTCTGAATGTCCAAGAGCATTGCACAGGCCTTTGCCTGGCTCTAGGCTGAGCTTTATGACAGATAGCATCGTGGTAGTATAACTAGCACTACAGAGGGCAGTGTTCCAGTGGCCTCAGCTTCCCAGCATCACCATGTGGAGAATGGATTTTCCAGCACTTGAACCTTTGAGGGGGGTACTCAGACCATGTCCAGTCGCACCTACCAAAAGAGCCTATGGAAGAGGAGGGTGGAAAACCCGGAGAGGTGCTTAATCAATCACAAGCTTGGAAGCTGCCCTGATATTCAATAAACATAAGAAGAGATCATAAAATAGGACTACCAACTGGAGGAGCTAATGGGCAGCCACATGGTGGAATCTCCCTTCCCCTGCTAAAAGCAAAAACTTGAAGAACAAAAGTGCTTCCTTAACTGTAGTGTGGTACAGGGGGGAGAGTTGGTTCTCTCCTACAGTGAACAAATAGCGTACGTATTCCAGTCTATCCTGAAGAACTTGCGAGTGTCTGGCTCCCTGTAGAAACGGGGTACAGTGGAGAAAGGAAAAGAAGGACTTCAACTGTTCCTCAGTCCCTCCCTCAGCACACTGGTTCATAAGCTACTAGTTTAGTCTTGTTGCAAAACTGTTTCTTATTTTTAATATATATGTATTTTTAGTGTATTTTTATTGAAAACTATAAGCTATCTGTATTTGATGAAAGCACTATACTTGAAAGGTTTAGTTCTGGGTTCCTGTACATGGGGATTAAAGATTTTCTATGATTAATGATAATATGGGATATGAATTGTATCATAAAAGACATTTTGAGCAGGATTAGATAATAAATTTCTCTAATCCTTTAGGGGGGAGTTTTCTTTTTTTTTCCAACCTCAAGAAAGATAGTGAGCTAGCATTAGCACCGTGGTTTAGTTAGAGCCAAATATTTGTTTATAATGGATGCTGTAATACTGACTGGAAGTTTCCCCATTTCCCTAGAGTTGCGATTGCACCATTAAGCTGAGTATAAAGTGTATCGAACATGTTACATCCTAACTTTAAATATTAAGTAAAGTTAGCCAGCCCCAGCACCACCTCCAAGCATGTACCTCTCTCCACCTCTAGTCAAAAGTGACAGACCAGAGAGAAAAGAGAGAAGCAGTGCTGCTTGGTAGCCAGTCTCTCCCAGTGTGCAGCTGAAGTGGGAAAGGGTGTTTGAAAGGCATGTAAGGATCCTTCCTAAAAGGAGGAAGACAGACGCATTTCTCTGTTAGATACTGCCTTGGGAAGGGACTTGCTGAACAACTGGAGGTGAGTAGAAGAAAAGTAATTTCAAAGAAGCCAGGACAACAGGAGAGTGGCCTCTCCATCTGTCACTAGAACAGTGATGGAGATTGTCATACCATGCCATGGGTGGTGTGAACTCCAGGTGAGGTGTAAGCTGAGCTTTGTCAGTATGAAGGCTGGTACGACAAGATGATGCAAAAGGTGAACTTCTTCCATAATCACACCATTAGGAAAGTAGTTGTGCTACGTAACTTTGTCAACTTGATGTCACCTAGAGTCACCTGAGAGGAAAACTTTGGTTGAAATATTATCTAAACCCACCTGGCCTGTGAGTTTATCTGTGGAGCGTTGTCTTGTCTTACTAATTTTCCAGGAGAGCTCTGCCCACTCTGGGCAGTACCATCCCTCGACAGGTGGTCCTGGGCTGCCTAAGAAAAGAGCATGAACCAGTAAGCAGCATTTTGTCACAGTTTTTGCTTTAGATCCTGCCCTGACTTCCTTCAGTGGTGAACTGAGTAAGATCTGGAAACGTAAGCCACATAAGACTTCCTCCTCAGGTTGCTTTTTGGCAGAATGTGTTGTCGCAGCAATGGGATGAGACTGTAATCAAAGCCCATGCTGCCTCCATCAACGAAACCTCCTCAGAGACAGAGCTGCTGACATTCAGAGAGTATCAGTATATAGAGTTGGGAAATATAGCATGCTCAACTAGTTAGGGGCAAATGTTTGCCTATTTTCTCTCCCTTCTATCACAAACACCAAGGGCACTAGGCTTAGAAAATTGGGTATCTGAAAGCCAGATTTCTCCCACACGCAGCTGCCAAGTCGCTGGAATGCTCCCTGTACTGAGCAGGCGGAAGTAGAGGGTCAGGAGCTTGCACTTCAGCTGAGAGTGAAGCTTTAAAGCGAGCAAGACTGAGGCTTTGTGTCTTTTCTAAGAACTTAACTTACTGAAAATCTTAGGATTTTCATAAACATAAAAATCAGTTAAAGGGCCATCAAGGAAAAAAGTGAATATTCAATTTCATTGATATTTGGTATAATAATATCCTAGTATTATGGAAAGTGAGGAAGAGACCTGGTTGGTCCTCATCAACTTAGACCATGAAACCCAATAGGGACAAGTTCAACAGAACTGCCATATATGGCCTTCCCATGCATGCTTCAGCATTGCCAGGACCTCAATTTCAATTCAATTTCAATTATGGAAAGTGGAAGGAAAGTTTTTTTGTTTAAATTTTCAACAGGTCAAAAATTTTGAGTAAAACAGGCAAGTACTTAAATATATGTAAACTGTAGTTATATATTTCATGTGAAATATGCTTTCAAAACTAAGTTTTTTAGTTCATGTACACAGAAATTTGAAAATATCCTCCATTTGTAGTTTTAGCACTGGCTAAAGTTTTAACAGAATTTATATCAGTTTACTTTGGTTAAATAAAAGTAATACGTTTTCACTCAGAAAAGAATAATGAGTAAATATAAAACTTGTGTTCTGTTACATTGTACTGATTTATTGTGTGTGTAGAAGGGTGTGTGCCATGATGTGCGTGCAAGAATTGATTCTCTCTTTCTATCATGTGGCTCCTAGGGATAAAAGTCCAATCACCAGACTTGGCAGTGGCAGGAAGTGCCTTACCCTCTTGTTGGCCCAAAATCTGTGTGTCAGAGTATAATGTAAGGGCTAGTGAGATGTCCCAGCTGGTAAAGGGGCTTGCCACCAAGCCCAGTGACCCGAACATGATCCCCTGAACACATGGAAGGAGAATCTACTTTCCCAAGGTCCTCCTCTAACATGCAAGTGCTGGCACAACAAATAAACTTGAGAAGTATTTAAGATTTAATCTTTTTTATTTGGTACAATAATATCTAGCTCATATGAAGTCAAACCAACCATACATTAACATGAAGTGGAGCATAAAGAACTACCCTGTTTGTATTATGGTTAATGAATAAAGCAAGTGATTGCTTCCCAGCTTCAGATCTGAACGCAGACAATTGGACCATTCTGTTGTATGATGAACAACATGAGTGCGTCCAAATTCCCAGTGCATGCCTGCTGACACATCTGTACTGTGTGCCAGGCACTTGCTCAAGCACAGGAAGTGGGGCAATAAGGAAGGCCAGTAAAAGCCCTGTTTTGTGAAGAATATAAACAATAAACAAATTTTTAACATAGTATTCACCAAAAGAAGCAAGAAATGAGACAGGGAGTGGCCAGGATTTTGTATTTTGTAGATCTTACAATGATAATGAGAACTCTGAGGAGGTAGCATTTGAGCTAAATGTCTAAAAGAATCAAGTGCATGTTGATATGTATGATGCTTAGATGGCAGATGAGTCATTTGGTATCTCTTAAAGAACATTAATACAGTTAAATTTGGCTTTACAAAAAAATAGCACATTATAGTGTAACATTAATATCTCCATAGAAGTTGGTTGGTTGTAGTCTCGTTCATTCAACAGATTCCTATATTACAGGCTTTATTTTAGGCTCTTGCCATATAACACTGAATAAAACACACAGATCCTTGACCATGCGATTACACTCTAGCAGGAAAATAGAGTTTATTTTCCTGTATAATCTGTATTATGCTGTGACTTTTTTATAGAGGTAAAAGTAGACCACAAAACTATCCTACTTCGGTTTCTATTACTGTAATAAATACCATAGCCAAAGGCTACTTGGACAGAGAGGATTTATTTCAACTAAAATTTGAGGCCCATCATGAAGGAATGTCAGGGCAGGAACCTGGAGGCAGGAACTGAATGGAGACCACAAAATGCTTTTTTTACTGGTTTGTTCCTCATGGCATGCTCAACCTGCTTTTCTTAAATCTCTTGTGATCCAGGATCTTCTGCCCAGGGGTGACATCATCCACAGGGGGCTTACCACCCCACACACATCAATCATCAACTAAGAAAATGCCCTACAGACTAGTCTGCAGTCCAAGGTGATGGAGGTTTTTTCTCTATTGAGTTTCCTCTTCTAGTTTATGTAAGTTGACATAAAAACTAGCCAGCACACAGACACAAAGAGATTATAGCTACCAAGAGCTACATGAACAGTAAGGAAGTTAGACAGTGCTTCCCATAAAGAAACGGGCATCGTGGATATGTGGGTGGCGTATGCTTTTAAAATGTTTGTGTTTATCACGAGACCATAAAGAACTGCATCTGGAATTAACGTTGTTAGCAATATTTACTATACTTGACTGTTTAAGGCACAGCAAATACACTGTACGCTTATTAAAAATAAAGAAATGGGAGTAGGAGGGATGCCTCAGTGGTTAAGTGAGCTTGCTGCTTATGTAGAGGACCCAGTTCTGTTCCCAGCTCCCACATGGCAGCTCAGAATTGTCTAATACCTGTTTCAAGGGATCTACTACTCTCTTGTAACCTCTCCAGGTTCCTGCGTGCAGGCAGTGAACACGAACTACAGGCACACAAAAAATAGTTTTTTAAGTGATGATCATTGTCACTGTTATTGTTGCTTGAGACAAAATCTCTCCTCTTGCACAGGCTAGCTTGGAGCCCACTACATGTCCCTGCTGTCTCAACCAACAGTCTTCCACCTAAGCTTCCTAAGAGCTCCGTTATGGCCATGAGACACCATACAAGACAATAAAGCTGTTCTTAAATAGTAAATTGAGATTAGTTGGGGGCGCATTATTTCATGCTATAAATTGTAAGGCTAACAAAAGTGGTTTATCGATTCAAACGAACTTTTATAAGTTTGATAAAATTAGCTCTTTATTTTTTGGCTTCATTTCATGTCTTCCAGATATTGGTAACTTCATCAAAATTTGTATGCACACAACCCTTATTAATATGCATATCATATTTGTTCTGCAGAGTTAGCTAAAAAGTGTTCTAATTTTTAATTTTTTTAAAACGTTCATCTTTATTTATGTGTGTATGTGCACCATCTTCTTTGGGTACCATGGCGGCCAGAAGAAGGCACTGGAATCCCAGGAACTGGAGTTATGGTTGTGAGCCACCATTTGGGAGCTGGGAACTGCCAGTAATCTCAACCACTGAGCCATCTCCCCAGTCCCCAAATACTAATCTTTGAAAAGAATGACTTTTTTAAATAGTCACACATAAAATTACAACTATATATGTAGAAATTACAGCTATATTTCCTTTTCATTTCTAACTTACTTTCTAAGTTTTGAATCCATGTTGAATAATAAATAAATTTTTGTAAATAAAGTATAATTTTTTTACATTTACTGTGTCTCTGTGTGTGTCTGTGTATGTGTGTGCACGTGTGTGCATGCATGCACCATGCAAGCACAGGCTCTGCATATCTGTGAAGGTCAGAGAACAGCTTTCTGAGGTTGATTCTCTCCATCATATGGGTCCCAGGGATCAAAGTCTGTGCCTGAGGCCTGGCAGCAAGAGCCTCCACCTGCTAATCCATCTCACCAGCTGCAGGTACAACATCCTTTACTGCAAAGACCGTAACTGTTTTAGTTGCTTAAGTATTTTGCGTATTTCCTTTACTAATACAAAATTAATGTGTTTGATTTCCTTTTTAAAAATGAAAAAAAAGAATGGCTTGTTATTCCCCTTGAAGTCCTTTCAAACCCAATCAACACTGTCTGAAATGTATTTTCTGTATTATCTGACAGTTCCAAGTACCTTGTGTCTGTTTTAGTTTTCATATTTGACCATATATTTTCTAAGACAAAGAAACAGGCCTTATCAATTAGCCCAATGATTTTTTCACAAAGTATTTGCTGCACTCTGTTCACAAAACCACATCTGGTGTGTGTGTGTGTGTGTGTGTGTGTGTGTGTGTGTGTGTGTGTATACACAGTATAGCACACAAAAGTATGCTCTCCTTAAACTGAAGTATTTTTGTGTTTGAAGTGTATTTAGTAGGCCTTCTTGATGAAGAAAATATGTGTCCTTCTACTTTTCTTTCTTTGCCTGTGATGGTTAGGAGTTGATTACTTGGAAAACACTGCAGCCACCTGTTTTTAGATACAAAGTTGATCAGGTAGGAATAAGGTTCAAGGCCAAGTTGTTTTGTTTTTACAATAACACCAAAATTATTTTTGATTTTACACCTACTAAGTTTAATGATCCAAAAGAAAAGCTTATGAGCTTCCTTTTAGTTTTTGCCTATAATCTACACAATAGAAACTTTAAAATATTACTGTAATACTTTAAAATCAGCCATGACTGCACTATTTGATAGATTAAAATTTTGAATGCCATAATTTTCCCTGGTTCTACCCAACCCATAAACTACATACTAATCATGTAGCTACAGTTATGATGTGATATCCTTAAAACTCATAACTCTGTGAGTTAATCAGTTCTATTTAAGAAATAAAATTTTAATAGCTGGTCTAAGGGCTTGAACTTGTCATGGTTTCCAAAGAACAGTCTTTTGGCCTCATTAACAAGAAATTATGTTTTAATGAAGGAATTCTAGTGTTATATCAAAGAATTGCTTTATTAGCGTTAGAAATCATTAGATAACTAAAAAAACACAATTTACATTTGTCATACAAGCTTATGACTTTAGAACTAATAAGTTCAGCAGTTAAATTGCAATGTGCTTAACCAAGCTTGTATAATTAACATATTTTTATAATACGAAAAGTGCAATTTGAGTAGAAACCTTTCAGTCCAATCTCTTGTGACAGATTATAGCCATTCCCTCTCCAAAAAAAACTTGCAACACTTCAGAAAGCTGACCATAGTTATGAGATCCAGATATCGTCTGTTAGAAGGCAAAGGAGAAGCGGGTACTGAGCCTCGAGAAGCATCTCTCACAGTGGATTCCTGAGAAGTCAGTGGTAGGGCTTATATTATGAAGCACAGATAAACTTTAAAAACTTGGGGGAGGCCGGGCGATGGTGGCGCACGCCTTTAATCCTAGTACTCGGGAGGCAGAGGCAGGCGGATCTCTGTGAGTTCGAGACCAGCCTGGTCTACAGAGCTAGTTCCAGGACAGGCTCCAAAGCCACAGAGAAACCCTGTCTCGAAAAAAAAAAAAAGAAACAAAAAAAACAACTTGGGGGAGGAAGAAAGCTGAATTAACTTTTAGACTAAGTTTTTAGACTAAGCTAATGGTTTGAATTTTTAGTCTAGCTATCTAATTAACTAATAGATAACAATAAATAGGTAGTACAAATATCTCTATATTATAAATATAGAACTTGTATTTTTGGTGGTTTGAATAAAAATGGCCCCTATAGACTCATCTATTTGAATGCTTAGTCATCAATCAGAGAACTGTTCCAAAAGATTACAAAGGATTAGATGTGACCTTGTTGAAGGAAGTGTGTCACTGGGGGTGGGCTTTGAGATTTTCCAAAGCCCATGCCAGACCCAGTTTCTCCCTCCCTCCTTTCTTCTCCTTCTCCCTCTCTCTTTCTCTCCCTCTCCCCCTTCTCTCTATCTCTCGTTGGTGTAGCACAGCTACTGCTCCAGTGCCATGCATATTGCCGTGCTTCTCGACATTATGAAATGAACTAAATCTATGAAAGTGTAAACAAGCTCCCATTAAATGCTTTGCTTTTCTACGAGTTGCCTTGGTATTGATGTCTCTTCAAAGCAACAACAGAGCAGTGACTAAGACAGTTTTTAATGTACCTAAGTTCTTCTCTTGTACTTAGAAATGTACTGTTGACCTTGAGAAATTAGATCACTGAATGAAATCCCATGATCCTCATTCTAACAGTCTACTGTGTAACAAACACATGCAGTTATCGCAGCAGAAAAGATTCTGGAGACGCTAAGGCAACAGAAAAAGAGTGGTAAGTACAGTTTGGATGCTTTAGATGTGCCTGCTTACCAGGGAAATGGTAAGGCAGAGAGCATATGCAGAGTCTAGGTAGAAATGAGAATGTGGTATGTTGTCGAACTAAAGACCATGAGAGGAAAGTCCTCTGTGATAGGGTGATTACTCTGAAGGAAAAAAGAATATGAGTCGTTGCGTATCTGTTGAAGAACATTCCAGGAAGCAAGAACTAGCCCTATATGCGTGGGACCTGGCACAAAAACATTATTTGGAAACCCCTTCCTGTTTTAGTTCTGAATTTGAACTAGAGAGAAGAAACTAGAAGACAAAACAATCACTGTAGTCCAACATCTTAGAGTTACTTTTCAGCTGTAGCTTTTTTTTTTTTTCTTTTTCAGTGCTGGGGCTAAAGGGATAAAGCTCATGGCTTGTGCATGCTGGGTAAGTGTTCTGTCACTGAGCTCCATTCACACCCCTTAGCCGAGCCGGTGGAAAGAGATGCTCTGCACCCAGTGTGTAGTGGTTGACTTTAAAGGATACCCAGACTCTCTGAGCATAGATCATCTGTAAACCCTTGGTGAAGATGAAATAATTGTGTATTTCAGAATTTGTTTTCTATTTTTAATAGACTTTTAGTAGGAACAGATGACCAGTAGCAAAATCTTGCTATTTTCACATTCTGCGTTGCCCGCGGTCATGGGCTTCTGGCACCTGAGTGTTCATACCCATCTGTTTATCAGGCATCTTGCCCATTGTTTAATCTATGCCAATTCTAAAAGGTCATAAGTAAATCAAAATGGGCAATATATATTCTTTGAGGTATAATATATTTTATAATTTCTTTGAATTATATTTGTAGAAAGACCTTTGTTAGAGTGACTTCTGTTATGTGTGTATAGAAAACAAAATGCCAGCAAGCCTCAATTTACTAAGATTTGACTTGGTCAACAAGCTGTTAAATTTAGGGGAAAGGTACTATATATAAAACATCCTTTAAAATAATACGTTATTTGAGGGGGAGAAAGTATTTGACACCAACTGAGAATGAAATGCTTTTACATGATTTGTACATGTAATTCTCACAATAGTATAAAATATATACCATCCTTTGCTAAGAGATAATAAGAAAAATCACTTACCAGTACCTCATATACACAAAAGCCAGTATCACTTGAAGTCCATGCTGTTTTAACACTATCATTCCACTCCAAACACGAGGGCAAATTGATAGATTTGTAACAGTGAATGACATGGTTTGTAGAAATTTAAATTTTCAAAAGCCAGAAGATTGCCATTCTGCCGTGGACAGCCCCTCACCCGTGTACTTATGGGCAGCATCAACTGGGCTGAGTAGGTTCTCAGAAAACAGACAAGGGACCTGGAGTTGGAGCGGGAAATGAAGTGGGGATAAACAGGACCATGTTTTGTTGCATACCTGTATGAAAGTTTAAGAAAAAAAATGTTTGCTTGGTTTTACGATTTACTTTTCCCCAGACAACTACATAAAACAAATGAGAATGTTTGGTGTGAGAGGTGTGGGGGAGACAGGAAATGGTACCTCCTTTGCTTCTTGCCCCAATTCCATACCCAGTTGTCCGTTTAATCTTTGAAGGAATACTTACAAATCACAGGACCTAAAATGTGATTTTAAGAGCCTATATTATAGCTGGAATACTTGGTTGATACTTATATTATATATAGATCAAATATTGATCTGTTTTGCTCATCTGCTGGTCATAATAAAAATTGGTTTAAAAATGGAGGAAGAAGTTTTGGAGCAGTGAGCCCCTTTGTCAGTTTCTATTGAATTATCTCTTCATGTTTCTTCCATCTGAAAGTAATGAGTTGCGTCTCCCATATATTTTTACATCTTAGGTAAATAGCAGATGCTGCAGCTCCATACCTTCAAGAACTCTTGAATCTAGTTGATAGAGACAGACAAGCAAATGAAAACTATCCATGTGTTACCAAGAAAACTTATTTTCTTAATATTTGATTAGAATGATTGTAAGATTACATGTTTAGGGAATACTCTAAACATATTGGCAAAAGCCCCCCACCCCCGCTTTTTGAGACAGGGTTTCTCTATGTAACAGCGTCAGCTTTCCTGGAACTGGCCTCACACTCACAGAGCTCCACCTGCCTCTGCCTCCCGATTCCTAAATCATGTCCATCTAGAACCTTGCATTGTGGCCATAATGGAAAAGAGTTCTTTGTAGATGTAATCAATCAAAACAAGGTCATTGGCTAGGCAGTCCTAATAAGGGAACTGGTATCATTATGAAAATGGAGAGACATAGTTCCGCAGTGGAGAAACTGTGGAAACGGAGGCATAACTAGGTGGATGATCCCTAAGCCATGGATCAGCAAGAATTGCCAGCAGCCACCCGAAGCCAGAAGAAGCAAGAGAGCATTCTTCCCTAGAGCTTTTGGAGGCAGTGTGGCTCTGCTAATACCTTGGGTTTGAGTTGTGGCCTACACCTGTGAGAGAGTATTTGATTTAAACCACCACTGGTGTGTTAACTTGTCAAGTGAGCTCCAGGTCACATCCGCTTCAGGTAGGTTAGGAAAGCCTCTCTCTCCAAGATGATGCTTTGGGTTGTTTGAGGCAGAACCTCATGTATTTCAGGACACCCATGAATTCTTTCTGCAGCCATGAATAATCTGCCACCCCCTCCCTAGTGCTGAAATTACCAGCATGTACCACCACGCCCGGTCTGGTTAGTGTGGTTGGTGCTGTTGAACAAAAGCAGAGCATTATGCATGGTCAACGGGCACCCTTCCTATTTAGCTCCATCCAGTCCTCGATTATCCGTTTGCTCGTCTATTCACTTACTTGTTTAGGTAGTGCTGGGAGGTAACCCAGAGCTCTGATTAGGGGCTAAGCAAGCTCACTCTCACTGAGCTCCGTCACTGGCCCTAGTAGATGACTTTAAAATCAGACATAAATAATAGCAATAACTTATCTAAGATGCAAATCTCACCAGAGAGCAAACTCATTGATGGTATTTCAGCTCATTGTTGTGGTGATTTGAATAAAAAATGTCTCCCATACTCTTGGACATTTGAACATTTGGTCCCCTGGTTGTTGGTGCTGTTTGGGGATGTTTAGGAGTTGCAGTCTTGCTAGAGGAAGTATGTCACTGGGGTGGGCTTTGAGAGTAAAATTTTCCTGCGACTTTCAATTTGCTCTCTGTTTCAAGATGTGAACTGTTGGTGAGCATTATGGTCCAAGCCTTTGATCTCAGCACTTAGGAGGCAAAATTTCTGTCAGTTCCAGGTGAACCAGAGCTATACAGTCTCAAGAAAACAAATAAATAAAGTAAAAAGAGGTGAGGTCTCAGCATCCACTCCAGTTGACATGCTTGCCTGCTGCCTTCACCCTGCCATTGAAGACTCTGACCCTCTGAAACAGTGAGCCAAAAGGAATTCTCTCTTCTGTAAGTTGCCTTGGTCATAGTGTTTTATCACAGAGATAGAAAAGTAACGCACTAGTTCTAAAGTCACAATATTTCCCCTTTCTCCAAGCCTTTTGCAAAACTTAATATGAAGTAAATATTAAATAGTAAAGAAATTGGGCAGTGTTGCATGCCTAGTGACATATTCAGATTTAGACAACTTAGATTCAAGAACCTATGATTTTTTTCTCATCTTAAGACAGTTTCACTTGAAAGTTGAGGCTGGTCTCCAAATCCTGATCCTCCTGTCTCAGCCTTCCTAGAGCTGGGACTACGGGTGGGAGCTGCCACGCTCGTTAGGACAATGTACTGTTAGCTACCAAAGCCGGGCGATGGTGGCACACGCCTTTAATCCCAGCACTCGGGAGGCAGAGGCAGGCGGATCTCTGTGAGTTCGAGACCAGCCTGGTCTACAGAGTTAGTTCCAGGACCAGCTCCAAAGCCACAGAGAAACCCTGTCTCAAAAAACCAAAAAAAAAAAAAAAAAACAAGGAATAGAATGGGTTCATAGTGCTCACAAACTTCCAGTCCTATATTTAAAACATAGTTCATCTCCTTTATCCATGCCTGTCCTCTCCTTTCTGCCAATAATAGCATTGATAATGGTAATCGCTGCTGAAATTTCAAGCACTACATGTGCCAACTCTTGATCTAAGCAACAACCCCATGGAGTAGATTTGGTTTCCAGTATGTAAGACTTAAAGGTGATGGCACTTGAGTTGATCAGATCTGTCTGGCTTGAAATTTTTACTTTCTAAAGAAGTTCTCTCCTCCTCCCACTCTCCTTTCTCTCTCTCTCTCTCTCTCTCTCTCTCTCTCTCTCTCTCTCTCTCT
>JABTXL010005037.1:25455791-25503736 GCA_025134845.1 Neodon shergylaensis
TCTCTCTCTCTCTCTCTCTCTCTCTCTCTCTCTCTCTCTCTCTCTCTTTCTCTCTGTGTGTGTGTGTTTCCAGCTCCTGGGGGCCAGCACTAGATCCCAGTTAATCCTCCCCAAACCCTTCCCAGTGTTGGAGTTACAGGCAGTTGGCTTTCTACGTGAGCACAGGGGATCCACCCTCAGGTCCCCAGACAGCCCTCTCACCCACTGAACCATCCCCTGCTTCTTGTTTTGGGGGAGGGTTTGGTTTTGTTGACACAAAGTCCCATTCTGTAGCCCAAGCTGCTTTGAGGAAGTCACATGTGAAGTGCACAACCCTAGTTCAGTCAATTCTGATATGTTTTACACTTGTGTAATAATCAGCGCATTCTCAAGTGGAAATGTTCCTCATGTCTCCTCCCAGTCTTGTCATCCTCCGAAAGTAAACGTCCCCTGCCCCGTGCACCTCCCACCACGGGCAGCTCTGCTTACTTGTGAATGACAGAATCAGGCAGCGCATGTCTTTGTGTCTTGTTTCCTTTTCAACGCTTTGGCTCTTAGTGATCAATGATTCTTCCAACAGAACTGCCAAGCTCTAGTCCTACTCTTTTTACTAATTAACTACAAACCTTTTGCTAAATAACTATGCTAATACAATAAACTAATTTTTACTAAAAGATTAGTATGTAAAATGGTATTTTTTCCAAAAGAAAACTTATTTTCGATGGTGGCGCACGCCTTTAATCCCAGCACTCGGGAGGCAGAGGCAGGTGGATCTCTGTGAGTTCGAGATCATCCTGGTCTACAGAGCTAGTTTCAGGACAGGCTCCAAAGCCACAGAGAAACCCTGTCTCAATATATATATAATTTATATAAACTCTAGAAAAACAGCTACTCTATTGATTTGAGCAGCTTGAGTTATTTTTGGAGGGAAAATAAATTGTTGGACATGGTTCTTAATCCCTTTTTCAGTTTCTGTTGACATAATTTCTTTATGACATTTTCCTAAGTATGTCATTAATACTTTGTCCATAGTCATTCCCCCTCTATACCCTCCCCTTAGTCCTCTGTTCCCTCTTGCTGGCCCCCTTTCTCTCCTGAAATTGTCCTCCTTTTTGTTTTCACTGTCATGAATTCCGTTACCCACTCTTCCACCATTGCTCTGAATGGATAATAAATGTATTATATTTCTATGAAATGTTCATTAGGTTTATTCCTGGACTATTGTGGGTAGATATAAACCAGGCTGATCTTGAACTGACAGAGGTCCTCTTGCCAACCTGACCTCAGGGAGACAGAATTTTAAGATTACTTTTAATTTGCATTATCGATTGGAAGATGTATTTCTATGTGTATTTATTTTTTTCAGTTATTTATGTATTCTAGATACTAACTTCCTGCTGCATAGTTGGCAAAGACATATTTTCTTTCTGTAGGCTCTCTTCACTCTGGTGGTTGTTTCCTTAGGAGCCTTTGATATAATGTAATCCCATCTATCAATTCAAAGTGTCAGTCCAGTCCGGTGCTCCAATGTGGGTCTCTGTCTCTGTCTCTTTTCATCGCCTGATGAAGGTTAATGTTCAGGAGGATGCCTATATGTTTTTCTTTGGGTTCTCCTTCTTATTTAGCTTCTCTAAGAACCAGAATTATAGGCTCAATGTCCTTTATTTATGGCTAGAAACCAAATATGAGTGAGTACATCCCATGTTCCTCTTTTTGGGTCTGGCTTACCTCACTCAGGATAGTGCTTTCTATTTCCATCCATTTGCCTGCAAACTTCAAGAAGTCCTTGTTTTTTACTGCTGAGTAGTACTCTAATATGTATATATTCCATACTTTCTTCATCCATTCTTCAATTGAAGGGCATCTAGGTTGTTTCCAGGTTCTGGCTATTACAAACAATGTTGCTATGAACATAGTAGAGCATATACTTTTGTTGTAAGATAAGGCCTCTCTTGGATATATTCCCAAGAGTGGTATTGCTGGGTCCAGTGGTAGGTTGATCCCGAATTTCCTGAGAAACCTCCACACTGCTTTCCAGAGTGGTTGCACAAGTTTGCATTCCCACCAGCAGTGGATGAGTGTACCCCTTTCTCCACAACCTCTCCAGCAAAGGCTATCATTGGTGTTTTTGATTTTAGCCAATCTGACAGGTGTAAGATGAAAGGAGACAGAGACAGAGACCCACATTGGAGCACCGGACTGAAACCTCAAGGTCCAAAGCAGAAGGAGAGAGAGCACGAGCAAGGAACTCAGGACCACGAGGGGTGCACCCACACACTGAGACAATGGGGATGTTCTATCGGGATCTCACCAAGGCCAGCTGGCCTGGGTCTGAAAAAGCCTGGGTTAAAACTGGTCTCACTGAACATAGTGGACAATGAGGACTACTGAGACCTCAAGAACAATGGCAATGGGTTTTGATCCTACTGCACGTATTGGCTTTGTGGGAGCCTAGGCAGTTTGGATGCTCACCTTACTAGACCTGGATGGAGGTGGGTGGTCCCTGGACTTCCCACAGGACAGGGAACCCTGTTTGCTCTTTGTGCTGACGAGGGAGGGGAACTTGATTGGGGGAGGGGGAGGGAAAGGGGAGGCGGCGGTGGGGAAGAGACAGAAGTCTTTAATAAATAAATAAATAAAGAAAGAAAGAAAGAAAGAAAGAAAGAAAGAAAGAAAGAAAAAAAAATTAAGTTAAAAAAAAAAAAAACAAAAAACAAAGTGTCAGTCCATATACCATTAAAGCTCTTTGTAGAAAGTCCTTCTGTATGTCTCTATCATGAAGTGAGGTGGGTTTTTTTTCTATATTTTCTCTACCCGTCTCAAGGATTTGGTTTGTATTTCAGTATTTGATCCATTTTCAATTGATTTTTTTGTGCAAGTTGTGAGAGATCAATCTATTTTCACTCTTCTAGAGTGAATACCAATTTCCCCCAAACCATTTGTTGAAATGCCTTTTTCCTATGCTTCTTTTGGGTACCTTTCTCAAAATTTAGGGGGCTGTTGCAGTGTGTGTTCACATTGGGGTCTTCTGTTTTATCCCACCGCGCTGTGTGTCTTTCTGACAGTATCACACTACCTCTGTCACTTTGGCTCTGTGCTAGTTTGAAGTCAGACATGGTGGTACCTCCAGCATCGTCCTTTCTGCTTAGAATTACTCTGTCTGTTCGAGATTTTTTACTTTCATACAATCTTTAGGATTGTATTTTCTAGCTCTGTGAAATGTCATTGGAATTTTGATGAGGGATTGCCTTGAATCTATAGATCACTTTTAGTAAAAATCACCATTGGCTTTTTAAAGTATTATTTTTGTTGACTGTAACTTGTTGGTGGAATGCACATGTCACTGTGCACACATAGCAGTCAGATAAGAACTTTGTGGAGTTATTTTTTTCCCTCCATCTTTACAAGGGTTTCCAGACCAAACTTGGTTGCCAGGCTTCTATGACAAACACCTTTACATCTCAGCAGAGTGTAACCAACCTTTCTGTTAATTCTGCTAATACATGAGCATGAGATGTCTTTCCATCTTTTAGTGTCGTGATTTCATCAGTGGCTTCAGGTTTTCACTGTAAAGGTATTTCACTCTCTGGTGTGGTTATTCCTGGGTAATCTGTATTTTTTTAAAAGCTATTCAGAGTGGGATTTTTTCTAATTTCCTTCTCAGCAAGTTCATTATTGTTATATAAAAAGGCTACTGTGTACATTAAATGTTGCTTTGAGTCTTGCTACTTTGCTGAAAGTGTTTATCAGACCTGAGAAGTTTTCTAGTGAACACTGAGATCTTCTGTTGCTATGCTCAGATCACAGAGTCCCCACAAAGTCACTAGGAGTCCTTTATGTAAACACAAAGAGCCTTCGTTCCTGTACAAGTTTGCGAACTCGACTGTGTGCCCAGTGTACTGGAGGGATCGGAGAGCCCTGAGCTCAGCCGGGGTTGGGTTTTTATAATAGCAATGGTAGGGGTGAGGGATTTCTAAGGTTCAGGACCCCTGTTTGGCTGACATTTGTCTAGGGGTGTCCTGGTGAAAAGCAATGGGTGTGTCCTGGTAGGTGATCCTTTCTACAGTGGTTGGAACTTTAGGAATTTCCTTTGGATGGTCTGTTCCTGGGTGGTGCCTGGGTGGTCTCATTTTGTGGTCTTTCTTGGAACCAGGTGTTGTCTTACAGTAAACTACTGAGACTTGGGCCTCTATTGAGCTTGTCATGACTGGGTCCTACACTATGTATTTATATTTTGTCATTGTATAGGCATTTTTGCCTGCATGTATGTCTGTATACCATGTGTATGCCTGGGGCTCATGGAGACCAGAAGAGGAAATCAGTCTCCTACAACTGAAGTTACAGACAACTGTGATCACCACTGGGGACTAGGAATTGAACCCAAGTCTTCTAGAAGAGCAGCAAGTGAACCATCTCTTTAGCCCTTTAAGGTCTTTTAAATACAGGATTATGTCATCTGAAAATAAGTATGCTTTAAATAAACTTCTTCCTTTCCTATTTGTACCTTTTCCTTTTTCTTGTTTTATTGATCTACAAACTAGCTTAATTCTCTCAACCGTTTTTAATATAAAAAGTATTTTCTAGTGATATTTTGGATTTCTTTGGAATCTAATGGAACACACACACACTTTTCAGGGGAGTGGGTTGGAGACAGGGTTTCTCTGTGTAGTCCTTGCTGTGCTAGAACGCCCTCTGTAGACCAAGCTAGCCTTGAACTCAGAGATCCAACTGCCTCTGTGTCCCCACCCCCATCTCCAGTGCTGAATTAAAGGGAACGCCACCACACCTGACCACACATCCCTCTTTTCATCTGTAGTTTTAATTTGTGCTAGGTCAAGGTGTATTGCATGCCACCAGTGACACACTTCTAACTAGCTACATTTCCCTGCCTGTCCTGCCTTTTGTTTATATCACACCAGACATCCATTAGGGGATTAATCCATTCCTCGGGTCAGAGACCTCATGATCCAATTGTCTCTTGAAATGTCACAAACACATTCATAGGTGTGCTTTTCTAACCTGAGGTGTTACTTAATCCAACCAAAGTGACAGAACTTTCACAAGTGCTAATCCCATTCATTCATAAGGGCAGATCCCTCAGGACTGAATCACCTCTCTTATTCTCCTCTTAAAGCTGTGGCATTAGGAATTGAATTTCATCATGAATTTTGGAGTAAACACAACATTCAGACCTAAGCAATAATTGTGTGTTATAAACATTGTATCTATAATGTAATTAAAGATACTACAGAGTAAATCTGAAATCTGGTTTCTAAATGATCCATATGATAGAGAAAAAGGAGCACTGAAGTTTACTGTCTCAAAATCTGCATGCCTGTAAGTTTCATTTAAATTATCCTAAGCTTTCTGAATCAACTTAATATAGAGATGAAAATATTTGACATGCCTGACATGGTTAGTGTCAAGATCAAATAGGAAATAAAGCTATGTATATGTTTTATATAAAGGCTCATATATATGAGGCCAGAAGAAGGCGTTGGATGCCCTGTAACAAAAATATCTGAGTCTGAGTATTCTTTAACAATCAAACATTCATTTTCTCACACTTTTAGTACTTCCAGATGGTTGTGAGCATCGTGTGGGTGCTGGGAATCAAATGCAGGTTCTCTGACCAACCTATAACCTGGTGGGAGGAGGTTGGAGGCAGATAGTAATATTATGCTCATCTTTACTTTGGAGTGCCACCTACTGGTAAATAAAATCAAATATTTGACAAATGAAATAAAAATTATGTTGAGAGATATTGGAATATTTAAATTATTGGAGATTGACATCAGCAGGTTGGTACAATAAGAGTTTACAGCTCTTGTCTCCTCGCAGAAATATCAGTTTAATCAACTATTCGTATTCCAAAGTGCTTTCACAAGGGCAAAGTAAAATCTAAGTATGAGAGTTCAAGAATGGATGCAGCACAGAGCAAGAGATGGACTGAAAAGGATCGGAAGGATGCTTTACATTACTCGTGGTCTATGATTTGGATGTGGACACACAAAAGTTGAGTGTTGGAATTTAATTGCTTATGTAATAGTATTAAGAAGTAGAGTCTGGAATAAGAAGATAGCTTAGTTGGCAAAGTGCTTTTCTTACAAGCATGTTGACCCAAATTTGAGTCTCAGAACCCGTGTGAAAAATACCAAGTGTGGTGGTGTACACTTGTAATCCCAGCACTAGGAAGGCAGACATAGCTAGGAGCCTAGGGATCATTGACCAGTCAGCCTAAATTGCCTGGTGAGTTCCAAACCAGTGAGAGACTCTATCTCACAAAAGGTGAGTGGTACCCGAGGAATGGCACTGAACATTATCCTCTAGCTTTTCCCGTGCATTCGTATGCATGTGCACCCACAGACAGATTCATACACCAGAATATAAACAAGCAAAGAAAAGGGGCATTTATGAAGTGATTGGGTCACAAACACTCTTTATGACTGATAGTAAGGTTCTTAGAGGTTTCATGCAATGCTCATCTTGTTTGCCCTTCTGCTTTCTTCCATGTGATCAATACCTTTGCTTGTTTCCAGAGAGTTCAGTAATGCATGTTACCTTAGAAGTGAAGAACAGCACTAAACATTACCAGACAACTGAGCTCGATTCTGCCATAATCTTCTGCTTGCCAACCACTAGGAAGTGTGAGAAAATAAATGTTTGTTATAAAATACTCAGTCTCACCCACTGACTGGGAGAAGATCTTCACCAACCCCACAAACTGACAAAGGTCTGATCTCCAAAATATATAAAGAACTCAAGAAACTAGACCGTAAAAGGCTAATCAACCCAATTATAAAATGGGGCACTGAGGTGAACAGAGAATTCTCAACAGAAGAAGTTCAAATGGCCAAAAGACACTTAAGGACATGCTCAACTTCCTTAGTGATCAGGGAAATGCAAATCAAGATAACTTTAAGATACCATCTTACACCTGTCAGAATGCTAAAATCAAAAACACCAATGATAGCCTTTGCTGGAGAGGTTGTGGAGAAAGGGGTACACTCATCCATTGCTGGTGGGAATGCAAACTTGTGCAACCACTTTGGAAAGCAGTGTGGCGGTTTCTCAGGAAATTCGGGATCAACCTTCCCCTGGACCCAGCAATACCACTCTTGGGAATATACCCAAGAGAGGCCTTACATACAACAAAAGTATATGCTCTACTATGTTCATAGCAGCATTGTTTGTAATAGCCAGAACCTGGAAACAACCTAGATGCCCTTCAATGGAAGAATGGATGAAGAAAGTATGGAATATATACATATTAGAGTACTACTCAGCAGTAAAAAACAAGGACTTCTTGAATTTTGCATACAAATGGATGGAAATAGAAAACACTATCCTGAGTGAGGTAAGCCAGACCCAAAAAGAGGAACATGGGATGTACTCACTCATATTTGGTTTCTAGCCATAAATAAAGGACATTGAGCCTATAATTCGCGATCCTAGAGAAGCTAAATAAGAAGGTGAACCAAAAAAAAAAACCCTCAGTCTCAGACATTTTGTTTTCCTTTCCAAGTTTCAGGCCTGCCCGGGGTCCTACAAACTTAGAATTCCGCAACCTAGACTGCGTACTTGCCCCGGTAGATCTCGTACTTAACCAGTTCCCACACATCCAGGCTTCAGACGGCTCTGCTTCCATGGAATTACGAACATCTTCATCCCATGAACCTAAATGTGCTGGCTAGTTTTATGTCAGCTTGACACAAGTCATCAGAAAGAGGAAGCCCTAATTGAGAAAAATCGCCTCCTTAAGATCCAGCTGTAGGGCATTCAGTATGATGGGGGAGGGGGGAGGGCCCAGTCCTCTGTGGGTGGTGCCATCCCTGGGCTGGTGGTCCTGGATTTTATAAAAAAAAAAAACAGGCTGAACAAGCCAATTAGCAGCACTCCTGCATGATCTCTGCATCAGCTCCTGCCTCCAGACTCCTACCATGCTTGAGTTCCTGTCCTCACTGCTTTCAATGATAACTGTTATATGAAATTGTGAGGGAAATAAAGCCTTTTCTCTTCAAATTACTTTTGGCCATGGTGTTCCATCACAGCAATAGTAACCCTAACTAAAATGCTAAACAATAGTCCTTCCACTGTTCTGGATTTGTCTTAGTAGACAAACTGGTCCCTACAGATACAATCCCAAGGCATTCTAATGTAGTCTCTATCACCAGGCCCATGCCAGTGGACTTCTGCACCAGGCTGTGATGCCTGCCCCCATGGTTTCATGCCAGACCCATCCAAGTAGACCTAGTCTCTTGGGCCAATCCCCCTGAGGATTCCAAAACCATAATTGCCAACAGATTTTTCTAGATGACCTAAGAATCTCTGGACAGTCTAACTAGTAAGAGATTTGCCTTCCCAGAGTCAGTCTGTTAAATAGGGGTAGATACTAACACAAGGTCACAAAGAACTTTAATAATCAAAAGAACCAAGGAAATAAGTAACAAACAATGTAAAAAATAGATACCAATAAACTTGCTGATTAAAAAAAAAATCCAAACCAATCCCAGCACTCAGGAGGCAGAGGCAGGTGAATCTCTGTGAGTTCGAGGCCAGCCTAGTCTACAAAGCAAGCTCCGGTACAGCCAGGACCAGGACTGTTTTGCAGAGAAGCCCTGTCTCTAAAATCAAACAGAATAAAAGAGCAACAACAACAAAAACAAACAAACCTTCTTTGAGATCAATGAGCTACAAGAGAACACAGAAAACTAAAAACGGAAAAGCAGTACATGAACAAAATTAGTTCAATGATAGAAACCATTTTCCCCCCTGTAGCTGAAGAACACACAAAAAAATCCATAAATAGCTTCAATAGCACACTTTATAAGCAGCATAAGTGATCGTTGAAGTTGAAGGCCAGTCACGTGAAATTACTCAAAGGAAAGTCAAAATGCAAAGAGTGAAGAATGCCAGTAACAAATGACCCGAAATTCCCAAGTCTGTAAAAGAAAACAAACACCCAAGTCAATAAAGTCCAAGGATCCCTAAGTAAAATGCAGAAACACCCTCAACAAAATGCCTTGGAGTCCAATTCTAAGAAGTCAACTAGATGGTTTTTAAAACAAGAAAAAGATTTGTTATGTATCGTGGAGCCCAAAAAGCTGACCAGTGGATAACTCAAGAGAGGTGCAGACTGGGTAATGGTGGATGATGTAGTCAAAATACTGAAATAAAAAAAAATCAGCCAATTAATACAGTGCCTGAAAAAGCCGCCTTTCAAAAATGAAGAGATAAAGTCTTTCTCCTCAACAAAACGTGTGGAAGTTCCTCACTGCTAGCCCTGCCTTAGGTGAGCCAGAGAGGAAGCTCTTCAAGTTGAAACAAAAGGACAAAAATAACACAAAAACATTTAAAAAGATGAAATTACCGCAAAAACAAGGCTGTGTACAATGCGTATTTTGGAGACATAGTTTAGTGCTACAGTGCTTGCCTGTCATTCATAAGGCATCAGTTCTGATCCTCGTTTCTAAAAAACTAAGATTCATGGCACCAAGACTATTATTGTGTGCATGAATATTTTAAACCCCAGAACAGGATTTAAAACGAGCATTCATTACTATAAGCCCAGCTATTCTGAAGCCTGAGGCAAAGGTATCATTTGAACTGACAAGTTCTAGACCATCCTGGACATCATAGTGAGACTTTGTCTCAAAAAGAATCAAAATATAAACATTTTAGAAGTCAAAATAACTATTATCAGGAGCATGTATATGGTGGTGCATGTCTCAGTGCTTGAGAAGTTGAGGGAGAAGGACCATAATTGCAAAGCTAGCTCAGACTACACAGTGATATCTTAAAAAGAAACAAGAACTAAACCAAAACTATAATTTATTGGTGGACACAAAATATATAAAAGATATAAATAATGCAAAATGATAGAGAAAGGGAAATTATAGTGGGTTTCTTTTTTTGCTTCTTTTTCTTCTCTGTACCCCAGGTTGGACTAGGGCCTTGCACATGCTATGTGCTAACACTGAGCTATACCCTAACCCTTCTTTTTACTTTTTATTTTTGAAATAGGACTTACTAAGTTGCTCAAGTTAACCGTAAATTCACTCTTATAACCCAGGCAGGTCTTTAATTTGTGATGATCTAGCTTTTGTCCAAGAACTGGGGTTACAGACTTGAGACTCCAGGCCCAACTAGTGTTGTGTCGAGAAAAGGATTCAGAGAAAGTATAAGAGTTGTACTTTGGGATTCAGACGAGTAAGTTTATTGAACATTTAGCAAGCCACATAAAATAACAAATAGAAAGTAGCGGATGGATAAACATCAACTCATGCACTTTCCACATCAGGCAGAAATGACTGGGAAGCCCTGGTAAATCAACAAGCTGGAACTCCTGATTGACAGTCCCAGGCAAAACAGAGCATTTCCCCTGGGGGGAGGCTCTCAAGGAAAAGAACCAATGACAAACAGCAGACAGCTAGCTAACCCAGGAAATGAGGCTCTTACAACGTCCAGCAGAAACTGGGTTTCCCCTACTAACAATACTCCAGCTGGACTTTCTAATTGGGAGTTCTAAAGAGAGAGCTTTCTTTTCCCAGAGGAGCTTCTGGCTTCCCACTCGCACTACAGGTATTTATACCATGGGATAAATAGTAGTAACCTCGGTTGGAAATGATTTACTTTGTGGCTATCCCCAAGGGCACAATGTATTAAATACATTAACAGTTTGCTCTTCTCCTTCCTTCCTGTTAAGTAGTCCAGGCTGTCACAGGGAGGGAGTCTTGGAAGGCGCTTGAGATAAACATACTTGAGTCTGAGACAAGGGAACTTAGTCTCAGAATTGGTTCTCAGTAAGTGCAAACAGCTCGTGACAATTTAATAATACAACTTCTATTGCATCTATGGAGATTTGGATTGCCTTATTTTAGGGTGTGTGTGTGTGTGCGTGTGCATGTGCGCATACGTGTGTGTGTGTGTGAGAGAGAGAGAGAGAGAGAGAGAGAGAGAGAGGAGAAGAGGAGGAGGAGGAAAAGAAGAGGAGGAGAAGGAGGAAGAAGAAGGAGGAGGAAAAGGAAGAAGAAGAGAAGGAGGAGGAGGAGCAGCTCTGGCTGGCCTGAAACTAGCTATGTAGACCAGGTTGGCCTCAAACTCATGATGGCAATCTCCACTTGCCTCTGCCTTCTTGAGTCCTGGAATTAAAAGCACGTGCCACGACACCAACGATTTTGTTTAGTTTCATTTATGATGTGTATCTATGTGCCTATGAGTGCAATAACCATGGAGTTCAGAAAATGTGTCAGATACCCCGGAGCTAGAGTTATTGGCAGATGTGAGTCACCTGATATCGGTGCTGGGACCTGAACTTGGGGCCTCTGCAAGAGCAATCTGCACTCTTAATCGCTGAGCCATTTCTCCAGCGCTCAAGCGAAGTTTTAATGCGTGATCAAAATTAAGTATTATAGTTTCAAAGTAGAATATAAAGACTGTAAAGTGTTTATGTAAGCCTCATGGTAGCTCCAAAGGACACAGCCAGACAGTAAGCAGTGATGTCGTCTACACTCCTGTGAGCACTCTTGGCATCCCAGGGCCCCAGAGAGCCAGCACTGTTCAATTCCCTTTCATCTTCTTGTCATTTTGGGGTTGTTATTCACTGTGCAAGTAATGACATGATGGAATTTAGCAAATATTATAGAAATTGCATGGCACTGGATGAGATTGACACCAGTGGCTAGCAGGACTGAGATGCCCCCATCATTCTATGCCATCATAATTCATTCAAAATTTCAAGTCATTTAAATAAAAGGCTGTCTGATGTGGAAATACCCAAATGAGCAAACTCTAACTAGATCAAAGGTAAGTGGCAGTTAATCGCTTTGCAAAATATGCTAGAATACGCAATGTATGATCAGTAAGAGGAAACAATTGGTAGGAGGAAAACCTACTTCAGTGTGATTTGTAGTAAATATCCACCTTGCCGCCAGTTTTCAGGGATGCTCAGCCTTGCAATAAAGCAGTCAATGTTTGTCAGACAAATTCCTGAGAGTTTAAGAGCAAAAACTATAAAGGATATCCCAGGAGAAGTGTTAGGAGTGACCTGGTTACAGATTTTTCTCTTTCTCCTTTCTAAAATCCTGCCTGTTTAAGAATCAAGCGGCACAGCCATCTGGAATCCGCTGCCATCCTCTAACCGGCACACATGCTGCCTGTGATCATTTCTGTAGACCAGCAGGCTGTTGTGACAGAGGGCACCATGTCAGCATTGATTTACTTCACTCTGTCCTTTTATGAACCAAACCCGGGAATCTTTAACCACGTCTTTCCCCTTCTGCCTACTGAATCCTGTACACCTGAAAGATATAACGTAAAAGGAAACTCAATGAAATACCACACTGTTGAGGTTTATGGGCCATCAGGATCATGTGTACTGCCAGAAAATCAGTGGCAGTGGAAGCCCACTGTGGTTGCTTAGAATTCATTGAGTACGGATACAGTCATCATAGCTAAGGTAGGTTTTATATTTAAAGACCTCATATGAGTGGCTATGGTTAGGAGAGACCTGTTTCTGACTCAATTAGGATTTATGGAGTTTATTTATAGTATCTGTTGTGTGGATGTTATAATAAATGAAGCACTATTTGCTTTCATTACAATCCTTACTAAAAGCCCAATGTATTCCAGTCTTAGTCCATTGGGGCTACATCAACAGAAATACTAGAGAATGAGAAATTTATAAACTGCAGAAATGTATCACAGCTATAGAGGCTGGAAAGTCTCACATCAAGGACCTGGAAAATTTAATGTGTGGCTTGTGCTCTTTGTTCAGTGTAGGTCTTCTCAATGAGGTCCCCATAGCATAGGAGCAAACGGGCTTCCCTAAGCTGCTTATGAGGACATTAGTCACACCCATGAAGGCAGCGCCATGTTGACCTACTTGCATCTCAGAGGCTCATTTCTTAGTACTATTACATTAGAAATTAGATTTTGGTATTTACAAATTTTGGGGATACAGTTATTAAGACCAAAGTATGTATTTAGGCTTGAGCCACAGATGAATTTTTAAAAAAAGCCACTTTGTTCAATAGGTTTGGAGAGAAAAGATGCAAACGAACAAACAAGAGAATTAATTCAGTACCAAAAAACTTGCACAGGGTGGGGGGAGAATTGCCAAAGTAAGTCCTTTGGCAGACAGAAAGTGGTAACAGGTGGTGATCCAGGTATCTAGAAAACAGTAAGGGCTTTTGAAAGGCTAAGGGTGTGGCTGAGTATTTATTATTTCCTAGAGACTAACACCAGAATAAGCAAGTTTCCATATGTAATATTATATCTCAAAAATGTACATATGTATTTATAAAACAATATAACAAGATGAAAGAGAGGACAGATATCGGATACAGGTCTTTTTTTAAAGATTTGTTTATTTTTGTTCTCATGTGTGTGGTGTTTGACTGTATGTATGCATGTATGTGTACCATGTACATCCCTGTGACTCAAGGAGGCCAGAAGAGGACATCTGATACCGTGGAACTGGAGTGAAAGAAAGTTGTGTAGGTGCTGGGAATTGAACCTGGGTCCTCTGCAAGAGCATAAAGTGCTCTTAACCTCAGAGCCAGTTTTCTAAATCCCAGGTACAAGTTGTAAAAGGAAATATCCTGGAATTTGTTAATGACTCCCACATGTCATACAAATAAAAGGTTTGAGCTTTTAATTCTTTGACGATTTCATACACACACATAATGCATTCTGATTATGTGCCGCCTCCCTTACTCTCCAATCTGTGTTAATAATCTGCCTTCTTCCCTAACAGTCCATTTCCCAGATTCATGGATTTGGTTTTGTTTTGTGACCATTGTAACCATTGGATTGGGACTATCTGCTGGAGTATGGTGGGGTCCCCAGTGAGTACTACTGTACTACTGAAAGTAACGAATCCTCCCCCTTCGCCTTGAATCTACGATTAGCAGATAGTTCAGCAATGGGGTGTCAGGCTCCCTGAGCCCCTCCTCCATCCACGCCTGACTACGAGCGGGTTCCTCTTGTGCAACCCCATCCTGGCACCTGCAATTGCTGAGTTTCTGATTACAATGACTGTGTCTTTCCCATAAGATGGAATTTTGCCACCCTTCTCCCTATTTTCTGGCTCTTTTACTCTTCTGTTCCCCCTCTACAGTGTTCATTGAGCCTTAGAGGGGATGAGGTATGTACTTGTTTAGGGCTGAATACTCAATTATCACTTATTTTCAACATCTTGTGCAGACTCGAGTCTCTACAATCACCAACATTGACTGGGGTGAAGACGCTTCCCTGATTGAGCCCGAGAGTGGCATTTGTCTATGGGTATAAACATATATATTTAGACTGCAGCTTGGTGCCATGTCAATTTAGCTGAACAACAATATAAGTTTCCAGGCTAGGACTCGTGTCTTCCCCCACCATGAGATTTTGACTAGGTTTACAACACCACGCCCAGATTCCCTCTAGTGGAATGAACCTCAAATCCCATCAGAGAGCAGATTACCCCAACATTTGTACAAGTAGGCCAATCTTGCCTGGCAGGTTAGTGCCATAGTTTGGAAGGCTCACAGCTGAGTGAAATCATTGACAGCTTTTCTCTCCCTGAAGCCTACATAGCACCTTGTAGGACACTGGGAAAGAAAAGAAGCAGGAAACAACATCCAGTTCAGTTTCTCTCTATCATGCCACCAAAGTTTGTGGTGTCTTCAGCGATAGTATCTTGTCATCGAGTTCTAATGAGCAACCAAGAGGAATGGCAAGAGCTCATATTATTTTGTGGGCCTTCAGGACCTCCCTGACACAGAACTCCTAAGGAACCATCTCACCCCTGACACTGGGGTACTTGTTTAACAGCCCATAGCTTCTAGGAGTGACTTGGGGATTTTAAATTGCTCTGGACTGTGATTACCAGCCTTTAACAATGAAGAAATTGGGGGAGGGACCCTGAAATTAAAGTCGAGTGAAAGAAACCAAAAAAAGAAACTCCTGTAGAAACACTTTGGTAGTTTGATGTATGTTCCCTGTAATGGAAAAGCATATGTGGAATTTATTTATTATATTGATTGTCAAGATTATTGAGGTATAATTTACAGTAAAAATTAACCCTTTAAGGTGTAAAATCCTGTGATCTTGTCAGATGTGTGCAGTCATGCAAACTGTACCATGCCTGTCACACACACACACACACACACACGCCCCACTCAGTCCCCTGGGGCCCTTTTGTAGTTAGCCCCATTGTCATAATCCTAGATGCTAACCAACAATGCCTTGAGGTGTGTCTTTATGGTGTTTTTCTTTTTCAAAATGGCATATAAGAGGAATAATAGGGTGTGTAGATCTTTGTGTCTGCAATCAATGAATTGCTTTTCATATTCTTTTGTGTTGTTGCATGCATCAGCAGTTTTATGGATGAACCACGGTGCTTAAGTCGATGAACTTTTGGCTGGTGCCGCGGTCTGAGTATTCTTCATGTTGAAATGTAATCGCCGCTGCAACAGCGTGGAGAGGTGGGACCATTAGGGACGACTCCGTTCTAAGGGTTCTCCGTTCTGACTAGATTAAGGCCATTATCACCAGAGTGGGTTAGTTACTGTGCGATGTGGCTTCTGCTAAGAAGATGAGTTCACCTGTTTTTCCATGTGTCTTTGGTGTGCTCACCTGCATTTCTGCCATGTCAGAACAGCCCAAGCTGACCCTTGATCTTGGGCTTCCCATGAGACAAATGAACTTCTGTGGTTTGTAATTTATTTAGTCTGTTATGGCAGTCAAAAATGGGTCAAGACAAATGGTCAATATTTGTTAATTATGTATATAGATGTTTTAAGCATTGGCATAGAGGTCTTGGGGTGAATGGGTCTTTGTTTTTCTTAAGTTAGGGAAGAGATTTCTGGGGCACTGGGTGCATATTTAGCTTTCTTGGGTTGCCAGGGTGTAGGTTTGATTTAACCAGGATCTCTTGCATGCTGGGATAGACTCTGTCACCCCGAGCCCTAGCTGTTGTCTGGGATAAGGAATATACTGGAGTGTTTAGTGTAGACTGTAGTCTTTGTATCAATTACTGCAGGAACAAAAACACCCGTCTCAAAATATAGGGGCATAAAGAACAAAACCAGTCATTTGTTTGCTCATCTGTCTGCAGTTTGGGCAAGCTGGCTTCTCTCTGTCGCACTGGCTGCAGGGTATGACTTTGTGCTGCTGGAGGGTGGAAAATAACCGGATTTCCATATTCAGGTCCTCAGCTGGCCTGGCTCGAACACTTGGGCTCTAGCCTCCTTCTCCAGCAGGGCGATTAGATTTAGTTACTTGATGACTCTGAGATTGAAAAGAGTAAAATGCAATGAAACAAAAACAACTCCCAGATCTTAAGGTCTAACACCGAAAAGAAACAATAGACCATGAAAAAATATTTTTCAAAGATTATTTTATTTATTTTAAAGTGTGTGTGTGTGTGTGTGTGTGTTGAGCACCTCGGATGGTTACATATCTTGGCTACTGTGTATACTCATATGGTAATGGCCGTGGCGTATCCCTGAGGTATGGTTAAAATTCTTTGGGTAAATGCCTAGGAAAGGAGGGGGAAGCACAAGCATCACGTTTTCTCTCTATGCCCCCCTCTATATGTATGATATAATGCATGGCAGCAACTATGGGGGAAGGAGATAAGTGGGAGGGGAGAAGAACAAGAGAGGGTAATGGAGGGATAAATACAAATAAAATGACATATGCATGAGAACCATAAGGCAACCGTTATTTTATACACTAACATTTATAATAAATTGATGCCTTGGGGGAGTGTGTACTTTCAAGTCCCTCTGCCTACATATGTGCTGTGATTTCAAGGTGGGCAATGATCTCACTCCCCACCAGTCCCTTCCTGGTGCTGAGTACTCTCTCATCTGAAACTTCTAATGAGTGTTTGCAGAGGCTAGACAGCAAGAGTCTAAATGCTAATAACAAGTTCATGTGCTACCTGGAAACGTAAAGCAAACTTAGGGGTTTGAGACAGGGGACAGGCTCCTGGAACTTTTTCGTTGTTTTTTTTTTTTTTTAGAAAGGTTTTCCTAATGTCTTACTATTTCAGCAAAATTATTAATAGTTTAAGAGACACTACCATAAAATAACAAATGAGTTTTATACCATTAAATTATGGCACAAACCCATGGGGTTTATTGAATAATTACAAGGCCCAGAAAAGAAATCAAATATGAATGGTTAAATCTCTAAAAGTTAAACTTTTATTAGCTTTATTTTCTCCCAATATCCTAGGAGGATAGAGAAGAAGCTAAGAAAGCTAATACTAAGGACAAAGAGATACAAGAAGAACTAGAAATTACTGGCTTGAACTTGCAAGTGGAATGTGGAAGGTCAACTAATCAAACCAATCAAATGATTCTGTGCAGTGAATATCATATGTGAGGGGTTCATGAATCATAAAGTTTACAATGGACTTTAAAAAAAAGCAACATACAATATTATTCCTATCAAATTTGTCCTAACTGTATTTATAACAAAACTGTAGTAAAAATGTATGTGACACTTGCTTATTTCACATTCAGACAGGTCAGGGGCATGCATGTCTCAGGAGACTTTGCACCCCCTGCTGTGACATCTTACATATGTCTTACATGTATAATGAACACACAACACACACCCGTCTTTCCAGCACTCCAAGTTGACACACCCTGGCATAATCTCCAAAGCCAAGCAACTAGACATAGATTAAATATTGCTCTAATGAGGAAAACCGGCAACAATGCAAGCAACACTGTAAGTTATTCTTTTTCGACAAGCTGCATGCTGGGAAACTGCATGGCAGAAATAAAGTCACGGGGGCAAAACTGGAAGTGTTTGGGGGTCTGAGGGCTGCATTAGCCAAACCACAGACAAATGCACCCCTCACCTGTCAAGAAACCTGCTAGTACTTCGAAGAAATAACTGAAATAAGACACAGCTTGTTACATTCTGAAGCCACCTAGGAAACTGGTCCAGCGATTGAAGAGAACCAGCAATACCGGTGGCTGATAAGAAATAACTTAGGCTGACCAGCAGATTTAAAAATGGCTTTGAATTGAAAGAAAGAAAGAAAGAAAGAAAGAAAGAGAAAGAAAGAAAAGAAGAAAGGAAGGAAGGAGAAAGAAAGGAAGGAAGGAAAAAAAGAAAGAGAGAGAGAGAGAGGAAGAAAGAAAGAAGAAAGAAAGAAAGAAAGAAAGAAAGAAAGAAAGAAAGAAAGAAAGAAAGAAAGCTTCATACAAAGTAGATGCTGAGTGACAGGAAGTCACTCCAGATGCAGCATGCTGGCGAGTTAGTCCTTGGAGTACATCCTACCCTGGCTCTGACAGCAGATACAGTGTACCGATGCTCTGGAGATAGGATAGACAATGAGCCCCCTCTAAGTGGAACCTTTAATCCTATGTCTTTGCCTCCACTGCCCACACCTGTCTTCACAGTCATTTCTGTCACCATAACCCTCCTCCAAGGGGGTCTTTCAGGACAAGGCCTTGGTGTGCACATAGCTTCTTGCGCTCTTAAATGCATTTGGAGACTTTCTTCACAGTCTCTCATAGTGAGTTTTCATGTATGCGAGGATGATTGATGCTCCTGCACGAACCGCAAAGCCTTATGGATCTGACTGGCCTCCAGGCATCTCTCCTTCTGCATAAAGCTTAGAGTCGGGACTGTTTCTTGAACTGTTGCCTCTCATCCCTGACCTCCAGCTCTGAGAGAACTGGTCTGCAGTCAGCAGCCTGTGTCCCTGCCGGAGTCTGGCTGAAGGAATTCCTTATCAGACACCTGCACCTCTCCAAGGGAGACCCGCTACACTGTGAGTTCGGAGGGGACACGGGTCAGAACTTGGCCTGGACTTGGTGATTCTGACCTGCCAGTCCTTCACACCCACCCACTTAAGCCCTCTCCCACACGACTCCCCTTCACCCTTCACCGCTACTGCCTTTGCCCAGACAGGACCTGTGCGACTCACAAGTTTATATCTACCCCCTTTGTAATTAGCATAAATGATTGCATGTGTCTCATTCTAAAGATATGGATTTGAATGATGGACACGTTGCAGCGGAAGAGCAAAACGTGGCCACAGCTATCTGCGAATACACAGCACAGAGCTAGGAGGGCTTTTCTTCTATTTATGCCCGACAGAAGTTGGTTGCTTCCCCAAGAGATCTCCAGCCAGATGGTGAGTTCTCAGACCATTTTTAAACGTGTGCAAGATGCCACATGGCTCTGACCTCATTTCGTTTTAGAACTTGCCTTTGGGTTCTGCACTAGGTGACAGTAGCTGCTGGACAAAAGAAGGCCTTTCAAAGACAGTAGGTCAAAGTCATGGGCAAAGGCACATGCGTGTGAATAGCTTACTCTACATACACATACACAGTTTATCCTTTCCAAGACAGGGTCTCATGTAGCCCTTGAGCCTGTTATGTAACTGAAGCTAATCTTTCTGCCTGCCTCCACATCACAGTTTTAGGTGTGGACCTCCACAGTCAACTTGAACTGTTTTTGACAACACATCTATAATTACAGGTCACTAATTTTGTTTCTGATCTGTTTCTGTTCCTGAGTTGTAGTTCTCCCTATGGGCTCAAGAAATGAAAACTGCTTATGCTAAAGAAAGAATAATTTTGGAGAAAAAAAACACACATTTCTCTCTCTCTCTCTCTCTCTCTCTCTCTCTCTCTCTCTCTCTCACACACACACACACACACACACACACACACACACACACACACACACACCAGCCCTTTTGCCTCAGATCTTTCCTGTTAGTATTCATGATTCAGAAATGATGTTCCAGCTATTCTGGGCCTCCGGTATGATAACGGTAAGGGCTTTCAGCAAGGAGGAATAGCCAGGAAGGTGAGCCATCACTCAATTTAATTACTTTGGTTTGCCTGAACATATTACACACTATTCGTTAAACTTAGGTAGAGACACATAGTTCTAAGCTTCTGTCTTTGTGTCCATGTGCAGTCTTTGTTCCCCCTGCTTCCCTTTCTCTGCTTTCAGAGTCACAGAAAACAAGATGCCCCAGAGATGCGATTGTGAGCCATGAGCAACTCCTCTTCCATATTCACCTCCACAGCAGCATTGACAAATTCAAGATTTGGGAATAGAGAGGTGACTCGGAGATTAAGAGACCAGGGTTCAGTTTCCAGTACCTACATGGCGGCTCATAACCACCTGTAACTCCAGACCCTGGGAATCCAATCCCCTCTACTTACTGGCCTCCATGGGCACTTCATGCCCCTGACACATACAGACATACATACAGGCAAAACACCCATATACAAAAATAACGAATAAATAAAATGTTTAAAAAGAAATAAATAAATGTTTAAGATTTGTGTGTGCTAGTTTCTATTAAGTTGTTATTGCCAGATGATTTCTTAACCTATGGCAAAATCAAATACATAAACCTAGAACCATTCTTGGAAGAATAAATGCAGATTTTATTGGATGTCGTACTGAAAATGGCTCAATGCACAGTATCATTTGAAAGTGCAGGCTGGTCTGCCTGTACAGATCTCAGCACTGTGTTTGCTTCCCCCACTTCTAACACACTCAGGAGAGACCCTAGGATAGAGCAGTAGCTACCCCAGGACACATTAGTGAGAATCTGGGATCATGGAGAACCTGCCCAGCCCACACACCACAGAGCTGGTTAGAGCCAGCAAGGCTCCTGGTACCCAGAGATGGGAAACTCCTTAAGGTGAGGACAGCTCTGTTGAGAGTTTGTCACTTGTCCAGTCAGAGGATAGGACCCTGCCTGATGGATAGGAAAACAAGAATCTCCAAGTTCAACTGGAATGTTCCTCGTACCAACATCAGGGAGAATCTAATGTTAAAGGAGCCAGAGGAAAGTTGCCTGACATTTCATTCCTCCACGCTTGCTGTTTCCAGCCCGCTTTAATATGCTTTGGCTTTGTTTTATTTTTCAAAGCTTTTAAGAAACTAGCTTTCTTACATTTGTCTAAATTTGTATATGCATTTTTAGTGAATCTTTATAGGCCTGGGCCGTTTAAAAAGCTTGCTTTTATTATTTTATATGTGTGTGTGAGCATTGCCTCCATGTGTGTCTGTGCACCACATGCATGCCTGGTGTCCATAGAAGTGAGAAGTGGGGTCAGAGCCCCTGGGACTGGAATTACAGGCTGTTTGAGACCACATGCAGATGTTAAGTTTGACCCCTCATCTTCTGGAAGAACTGTCAGTGCTTTTAACTGCTGGGTCATCTCTCCAGGCCCGGTGTATGCATTTTAAAATTACTAGGCAATCTGATGTTTTAATCTCTCGTTCTTTTCTCTCCAACATTCTCTTCCATTCTTTTCCTCTTTCATTTTATTTACCCTTGTGTCTCCTTTTCCTTTCCCCTCCCTCCCCCTTCCCTTCCCTTTATCTCGTTCATTTACTTTTCTGTATTTGCCTTAAATAAACCTGAATTTCATCACATTTGCTTGTCATTTTTTTGTTCTATGGTCATTGTATTGGTTTATTAGTTGATATCGATCAGTTTTAAATGTATTTATATATCTTGTTTGGTTTGCTGGCATTGTTGTGACAGTAATTGGTTTTCCTTCTTGGTTGTACTGGAGATTGAGCCCTCAAGAACAGATTCCCCATCAAGAATATTCTCAAGGTGGGTGTGGTCCAAATTCTTGTAATTCCAATACTTGAGTCCAGCCTAGTCTACACAGTGCTCTCCAGGCCAGCCGGGGCTCCATGGTAACACTGTGTCTCAAAATAACTAAATACTTAAAGAGGATTCTCAAATACAATTGTGAGGTATGATACAAACCAACAGAAGTGAAGACTGCAATATAGAAGCATGAGACACAGGAAGAAACAGGACAACATTATACTATCTAAAGTTCCTGGTTATTGAACCCACAGACATCGAAATGATTGAAATACCAAAGAATTAAAAAAAAAATCTACTGTCTAAGTTAGGGTTTCTATTGCTATGAAGAGACACTATGCCTATGGGAACTCTTTTAAAGGACAACATTTAATTGGCACATGCTTATAGTTTTAGAGGTTCAGTTCATTCTCATCATGGTGGGACATAGCAATGTGCAGGCAGACATGGTGCTAGAGAGATAACTGAGAACTCTACATCTTACACAGGCAACAGGAAGAAAACTGACTCACTTGGCATGGCTTGAGCATATGAGACCTCAAAGCCCGCCTCCACAGTGACACACTTCCTCCAATGAGGCCATACCTACTCCAACAAGGTCATACCTCCTAACAGTGTTACTCCCTTTGGGGGACATTTTCTTTCAAACCACCATATCTACTTTAAAAAATAGACATTTATTTTAAAGGAGAAATAAACTAGGAGATAAATGAAGAAATCAATTCGGGCGTCATTGACAAATTCTACTAAACCTCTGAAAAAGAATATCAGTGGTCTTTCAGTATTCCATAAAATAGAAAAGGAAGAACACTATCAAACTCATCCCATAAAGACAATAAAACCCTCAGACAAAGTCAGCATGGTAAGAAAGCACAAGGGGACCATTTGTGTAGAAGACAGAGGCCAGTAGAGGGAAGAATGTCAGAAAACAGAGCAGGGGTTAAGTATGCATGAAGTATACCAACACGTGTGTATAAATATCATAAAGTAACAGGGGTCAAGCATGAATAAAGTACAGCAACGTATGTGTATACATGTCATAATGAAATGCATTTTATTGAATGCTAACTTTAAAACCAATTCCTAAAAACATCTAACTTCTTCCACAGTGAAAGAGAAAAAAACCAAGTACATCACAGTAAGTTTTCCCGGCCCCTCTGGAGACTCGAGGCTCCCCACAGGGAAAGTCTAGGCATTGCTGAAATAAATTCAGAGAGAATAAGCCCCAGCTATCTGTCTCTGATGAGTACTGGAAAATGCCAAGTAATTATTTCAGATGCTACACTGTAAGGTCTTCACGGGGCTACTCTGCTAGCTTTCCATTTCTTCAGAAAGGGAAGCATTTGTGGAACTATTAAAGTGATATTAACTGAGATGATTTTCCTGGGGGAAATTAATGCTTAGGAAAGCATAGTAATTACATCTAAAGAAAAGAAATTTAAGATCATTTGTTCATCGATCATCAAGGATACATAAGATAAACATGGATTTAGATCTTTAAATTATGTAGGAGGAAAAGCTATCTTTAAACAAGTGAGGATTTGATTGAAAGCCATTGACCTGTGCTGAGCTTTAAGGCAAGCTGTGAAATCCTTACACTGGATCTTCATATGATAAAGAAAAAAGCAACTGATTTTTCAAGGTCTTTTTCTGTGGTGATGTCAAGAATGACCTTCTGCAGCATGGTAATTGCCACAGGTCCTACTACTTCAAGTTTTTCCTACTAAATTGCTACATTATTGTGTGTGATGTGTATGTATATGTGCTTGTATTTGTGTGTAAATTGATACTTGTTTCTGAATTCCTTCACATTTCCCCTTCTTTCTATTTGCTTGCAAAAAAAATATAAAATCAAAAGAATCCTCATCTCTGATGATTATAATGTAAGTGTTGACTTTGATTGAAAGGGAAACCAAATACAATGTCAATTGTATTAACTAACTTACTGTAAGATGATTGGATGTATTAATTTCTTATTAATTGATACTCCAAGAAGCTCCTAACCTCTGTATTTTAATAATATGTATTCCAATGAAAAACAGGTCCTACAGCCTTTATATTCTTAAGGTTTTTAAAATTCTTTTATATAAATGTTGTTGTCTGTAACACATTTCAACTTTTCAAAGATTTTTTTCATTAAAGCACCAAAGTTACATAAGTTTTCCAATGTTTTAATCTAAACTGCGGTATTCTTCTGTCAAGTATCACAGCATAGTGTCTTACATATCCCTAAAAACAGCTATATCAGACTTACTAAGCCCTCTAGCAAGAGAAAAATCTTGTTGTAGGACCTGCCATCCACTACTTCCCTTAGCTTAATAGGGACTTCCTCTGGGCACAGCTAGCATAGTCTTACGCCTTCTCATGAAGCAAGTCTGGTGAGCACTGTGTAGGAAATCAATGAACTTTGACTTAGGGCATCAAACCTGCTCCCAGTTACTTATGTCTACTATTTATGATGTAACTGAGCTTAGCAGTTCATGAATTGCCTCTTTACCAAGATGAAATGAGAGAAAAAGGAACCGTTGGAGATGTGTTGTTGATTTTCTTTTTTTTTTTTAACTCTGCTCTTTGCTCTTTGGGGGCAAATACATATGGAGACTTTATTCTTACTTATAAATGGCAGCCTTAGCTTGGCTTATTTCTAGCCAGCTTTCCTTCACTTAAATTATCCCATCTATCTTTTGCCTCTAGGCTTTCCCTCTTTTCTCTATATTTTTCTTTCACTCTTACTCTATGGCTGTCTGTGTGCCTGGGCGGCTGGTGCCTAGCATCCTCCTCTCCTTGTTCTCTTGCTCCTTGATCCTCTTTTTCTCCTTCTATTTATTCTCTCTGCCTGCCAGCCCCACCTGTCCTTTCTCTTGCCTTGCTATTGGCCACTGAGCTCTTTATTAGACCAATCAGATGTTTTAGACAGGCAAAGCAACACAGCTTCACAGAGTTAAACAAATACAACATACAGGAATACAACACACTTTTTGCATCGTTAAACAAATGTTTCATAGCATAAACAAATGTCACACATATTAAAATAATATCATACAACAGAAAAGTGTTTAGTAATAGAAAGAAACAAAAAGCAAAATAGAAACCTTTTAAGACAAATGCAGTAAAATGACCCAATGAGACCAAGACAGCATTTTAAGGCCTCTGTAGGAACTGAGTGGCAATGAGGAAGACAAACATGCCTGTCCTACCCATGAGATTGTATGTACCACAGCAGCAAGACTATCCTGAGTTCAAACAGGAAGACGAGAAGGAGCCTTATGACTCAAGCAAACTCATACGGTGCTTATGGGAAACCCTTCTCTGTCAAACTTGGGAAGCTCTCTAGATTCGGAACACTGCAGTAATGACACTAATGTAAATTTAATTTAACAAAGAGGATTTCATGCTCTGACTGCAAAACATGAGTAGAAACCATATACTCTCATTAACAAGAGTAAAATGATTTAACAGCCAAGGAGGCATGGGTAGTCTAAAAAACAAGACCAAGAGCAATTACGGCTCTAATGGAACTGTAAGGAGTGAAGACAGACTGGTCGTAGCCTGGATGAACAATGGAAGCTGGGGTGAAGGTGACTCTGAGTTTTTGGGTTATGTGGAGGAGAGGAGGAAGGCTAGAATACCACATCATTCAGAAAGTCGGCATATTGTTGAGCAACAAACGGCATTTTATTTGATGCTGTATATTGTTCTAATTCTGAGTGTAATGGATTTCTGACTTGGACATCAGAAGATCATAAACTGTAGGGGAATGTGTTACAGTAGTGGTGTTGGGATATCCTGACTTATGGGGAAGCCAGGATATACTTAGAGCCGCAATAGGACAGCTCTGGGGGTTCCGGGTGGGTAGAGCCGCAATAGGACAGCTCTAGAGGCTGTAGCTACAATAGGACAGCTCAGCCCTGGAGGAAAGGTATCCTGACTATTGGGAAGCCAGGCTACCTGAAACTGGGGTACGGTGGGGAATGGTCCCCCGCCCCTAGCAAGTTATAGGGATCCTGCTCTTCTCATGGAGAGCCACTACAGCTGAGTTCTGCTCTGTTCCCTTACGGGAGCGTCCTAGCAGAGCTATCTGCTTCTTCTCCGGCCCAAGATGTTTCTTCTGCTAACACTCTGCTAAATGAAGAAGTCCCTGCAGAAATGTAGCAATCTCCTCCAGCTCTGGCGAAAAGCTGTTTCTTCGCCTCCACTGGCCTTGCTCAGTCTTTTAAGGAGTGTCCTAGCAAAGGTTCTTCTGTTCTGCTCTGCCTTGCTGAGGCCCCCTAGGGAGCATCTCAACAAGGTTTTTCAGCTCAGTCCCCTAAGGGATGTCCCAGCCAGGTTCTTTTGCTCTGTGCCAACAAATGAAGGTTGTCATCCAAGACTCTTATGAGAAAGAGATTTATTTGGGGAGGAGGAGTCCAGGAGAGTGGCTGCCTCTGCCAGGGGGGTTTAAAGGCAGTTCTTAACTGAATGTATGGAGAGGCTTCTTAGGGGGTGGAATTTTCCCAGGGAGAGGGGGTATTGGTTAGTTTTTCCCTGCTCAGGGACTGGTCAGTTTAGCAATTCAGGGGCAGAAATGGCTCTGACTTCATGGCCAAACTGTGTTTTTTTCACTGGTCCTTTTTAGCTTTTTGACTCTTATCTTAGGACCAGGGCATATTTCTTTCACTGGCTCTGTTTATAGGGACAAAACGTGTTTCTTTGACACCAGTTTCAGAGCCAGGGCACATGCCTTTAGTCCTGGGTTAATGGATAAAGATGCTTCTGTCCCTGGCCCAGGTCTCAAATACAGGGTGTGTGTCTTTCTCTGACTCTGGGTTCAGAGTCAGGGTGCTCAGTGATTGGTTGGTTTCCTGCTCCAGTTGTCCCTCTTACCCCACATAAGCAACAACAATTAGATGTTTTTTGGTCCACCCGAGGAGTTGGAGAGTCCTTCAGAAATAGGAGACTGGGGTTGATAAGGCAAAATTCAATGAAATATTTACTGGGTCTGAGTTAAGTGAAAACTTAATTATTCATAATTGAATTGTGGACAGTAAGGACTGTTTATTGAATACCTATCCTATTCCAAGTACTGAAGCTGCTTTTCACAAATGGAATCTTCTTTGATTCACATAATAAGTAAAGTGATTCTCCATGACCTTCATGACTTTGGGATTGACCTGACTGGAGCAACAAAGAATGAAACAATGAAAAGACACAGATACAAAACAACAAGGTTCGAGTGAGCCTCGTGTTCTGATGGAGATGCACCAGCAGCCTAGAAACTCAACCCAGGAGCGTGTTAGCCAATCTCCATAGAAATTCTTTGTAGAGATGTGTCTCAGGCTGCAGCCATCCAGGGGGAAGAAGCTGTGATTAGTGCATAGACCATCAGCTGGGACCAGGGACTGCCTTGCCATTCCCATGGGCCTGAGGCATTGACTCCTTGACAAGGCAATGCCCATGTCAAGAATACACGTCCACCCAAGACTTCAGCTGCTGCCACACTAAGGATTTTCACAGTTTTGCAAATGAAGGAAATTGAGGTGAATCAGATGTGCCCTAAACACTGGAATCTGTACCATAAGGAAGTTCCCTCAGACATGCTTGCACGGGAAATACTTGGTAAGCGCTGAGCTTGGGGATAAGGAGATGATGTCACCTGCTTTGGGCTTAATGGCAGAGATTAAGATTGAGTCAAGCCCAGGTTATTAATGTAGAAGTAATTATGTTGTTCTCACCTGGCTGGTGTGTGTGTGTGTGTGTGTACCAAGAGTTTCATTGGGGGTTATTCTCATGAGCAAGGGTGAGGAGCTCTTTATGGAACATGAGCAGCTTAGCAGCGGCTATACCACTGAAGAAAATATTTCTTCATCACTCATTAACTATTAACCATTAACTACCTATAACTCTATAACTAAAGAGTTATAACTATAACATTCCACTGCTGTTGTAGAATATTATTTTAAGGTGAGTTACTTTTGTTTATGCTCTGGAACATTTGTTTAATGATGCAAAGATGTATCTGATTAAATAAAATTTGCCTGCAGTCAGAAGGTTGTGTCAGCAACTAGCTGACCAGAAGTGGTAAGGAGGAGCCAGGTGGAGAAGGGTTTATAAGGAGGGGCAAGGAGACACACGGGCACTTCTTAGGAGACACAAGGAGGTGAGCTACGTGAGCAGCTTGCTACTCAGCCTCTCTGGGGAGCAGGATTCTACCTCAACCTCTGAGTCTTGAGTTCTTAAGAGGGACAGAGATTTAGATAAGTTCCCTCAGTAGCTTTGAAAGAGTCGGTGCCTGAGGGAACAGAATTTCCTCAGGCTGCAGCTTTTGTGGCTGGCGGAAGGCAGAGTTGCAGTTGCTGGCTGGGATAGCCATATCTAGGCAGAGTTGCAGTTGCTGGCTTGGATAGCCATAGCTTGAAAGGCAGCAACAATTAAAACAGAGGACAACACATTGCACTCCTGCCCTTCTTGGGGCGCTTATATATTTTCCCACTCCCTCTTCTGTGATATTCCCTGGACCTTGGAGAGGGTGATATCCATGTCGCACTTCCGCCTGAGCATTCAACAGTCACTTATCCTCAGTGATCTGACCAGTTATGACCTCCTCAGGAACTTCCACCCACTGTGAAGAGAAGCTTCTCTGAGGAAAGTTGGCAGCACCACGCGCCTGCGGGTCCACTTTCGACCTCCTCAAACACTGAGCACAGCTGGTAGAGCCACACCGAGTGAATAAGCAGAATCACAAACTCAGAGAAACTTACACTATAGCGATGGAACCATAAACAAGTAAGCAAATGCTAGCAAGGTGGTATTTCCGCAAAGAAAACGTGTCAGCTGTATGGGAGATGCTAACTTTAATTTAGGTGGCCAGGGACGGTTTCATTCTGAAGGCAAAAACTGATCCGGATCCCCAAGTGCTGCGAAGAAGTCGAGAACCCAAAGATGTTTTGGAAAAGCGTTTCAGGCAAACACAGCAAATACTGGGGGAGTGGTTTGATTCTTAAATATAGTTGTCCTCTTTTCTAATTCTAGACTGTTTCAGATTTGGCCGTAATTTGGAGAATGAACAGAGTTTCAGTTAGTCTAAAAATTCCCCCAGCCCCTTTTGCATTTAGCACTCAGTGGTCCAATGTGCTTCTAACATCCCACTGTAAAGACGTTGAAAAGATTCCTGTATGGAGGAGCCTGCTTTGTTCTCCGCTCTTTCAGAAAGCCTTTCTCTAGCTATGGTAGGTTGTCTGCAAAAGAGAACTTCAAGGTTCCCCCCATGTTGCTAGTTATTTTTCATGTTTACTCTTTTGATTCTTAGGGGGACCCACCAGCAAACTCCCAAGTAAATACACGTGGAAGCTTATTATTCTTTATGAGTGCCTGGCCTTAGCTCGGCTTATTTCTAACCAACTTTTCTTAATTTAAATTACCCCATCTACCTTTTGCCTCTGGCCTTCTTACCTTTCTCTACTTCCATATAACTTTTCTTGCTTTCTTACTCTGTGTCTGGTTGTGTAGCTGGGTGCCTGGTCCCTGGTGTCCTCCATCCTCTTTTCTGCTTCTATTTATTCTCTCTGCCCACCATCTCTGCCTTTCCTTTCTCCTGCTTTACTATTGGCTGTTCAGCTGTTTATTAGACCAATCAGGTGTTTTAGACAGGAAAGGTAACACAGCTTCACTGAGTTAAACAAATGCAACATAAAGAATACATCATATCTTTGCATTACTAAACAAATGTTCCACAGCATAAACAAATGTAACACATCCCAAAATAATATCCTACAACACACCTATTTGTTGGAATTCATTCATTTATTTCGTAACTGTAACTTCACAACTTTTTCATTAAGATATGAAACCTTTCTCCATATCCTTGAATCTGGGGTGGACTTGTGACTTGCTTTATCAAAATAATTCACTGCAAGTAGCACCAAGGGACGCTGTTTAGATACCATGGAGTCTGAGAAGCTATGACTTTTAGAATGCCACCATCATCACATAAAAAAACCCTCAATCAGTCTCCTTGAGAATGAGAGACTAGAAAAGACATAGGCCTAGCCAAAGCCATCAGCAACCATCAGAGGTGTGTGGGTGTGTGCGCGCGTGTATGGATGCACATGTGTGTGCAGTGCATGTGTGTGCTGTGGTCTTCATCCCTGCTTCTTTCCACCTAAGATGCTATTTAACTATATGAATGAATGCATGGAATGAATTCCCATGATTTGATGTCGCCTCAGCATCCATTCTGAGTCTGCTAGGCTATTTCACGCTGAGCAGGACTTAGATACCCTGGACAGGATTTCTAGTTCTTCATTTCCCCAGTACCCCAATGTGACCGGTCCAAATATCCATCTTCTACACATTCTAGTGGTAAACGCCTCCTTGTGAGGCAGCTCAACATAAGTCCCTTGACCTACTCCACTGACCTCCATCTGCTTCCTGGACTGTATACATAAGCCACAGACCACATCACTCACACTGTGGCCCCAGAGAACTCAAACTTTCTTGCTATATGTCCATTACCTGAGTTTCCTGTAGAAAACCTGCTTGAGTAACAACCTGGGCCCCAGTAAAGGCTTGTCCCCCATGTCATCTGGCTCTCTCTTGCTCTCTGTCTGCATGGCTTTCCTCTTTCTGCAGGCTCTATCAAACATGGCGCCTCTTGTGAGAACTCTTTCCCTGAGACCTCAAAGTCATACCTGTCCTTATAGGGTCCAATAACAGACTAAATTACAATGTCGTCAAAGTTTAGGTTGGGGAAACAATGAGTTTATTAGACTTACATATAGAGCATAGGCAAGGGATTACCAACAGGAGCATGGATTACCCCCAAACCAGTAGCAGTGGAGAGTGTTCTCCCAGCATGGATTAATAGCCTCTCTTCAACTAATCTCTCCTCTCCCAGTGTACACCAATAGCTCCGGATATCTCAAGACTTCAAAGCCATGTGAGACCAGTGCAGAATTGCATACAAATGGCTGGGAGGAGAGACTGGAATCTTAGATAGGATCCAATGCCCCCCCTTACCCCTTTCTCTAAGGGAATGTCAACAGTCACCAAGGCCACCCCTGCTGATCTCGAGCAAGCAGGCAGGAGCTGATCTGATGAAGATGGAGGCTGTTTTGCTCAGAGGCCTGCCATCTACAACAATGTCTTCTTCTTCCCCGGATCTGTCAGTTACAGATCCATTTCTGTTAATCATGTGTGTCTCACTGACCAGTGCACTGGGCCTGACTGCTTCCCCATTAGGCTCCTAGAGAGTAGCTGTCTCGGCAGGAATATACTAGATTAGGTAACACAGAGTTACAAGTGTGTCTGCCAGTATAAATAACTTTCCCATGGGAAGGACACCTGGCCACAGGCGGGACATGCAGGCACTAGGTCGTCCACCAGGAAAAAGAGCATCCTATGAAAACCGCACTATAACCATAACCACCTACCCTAGAGGGCTGTCAGAGCAGGGTTAAGACTATGGCCATAGCCCAGAGATAGACTGCAAGACCAAATCAGAAATAATTTACAGAGCATATGATCTTCAATGTCTACATAAGAAAGCCATTTATTCTGTAAGTTGAATGAGGATCTAGCCACCTCACTAATTTATTAACAGGCACATTGTTATCTCTTCACATTCTCTGCCTTTCAAACCTTTTTTATTAATGGGAATGACAACTTGTCTGTCGTCTTCCCCATCCTTTATTCTTGGTGATTAGTAAAGACTTCATTTTGTTTTCTGCTTTTCCCCTTTCCTTCAGGACTTCCCAGCCTCGCTTCCATTGTCCTTGCCACACATGGGTACCTGGAGTAGAGTTTTCCATCTTTAACATCCTGTCTCAAATAAAGCTAGAAGTTTCTCAAGTTAGTAAATACTACTGGATACTAAAGAAAATGCAAGTTGAATGCCATTGATTGAAAAATCTGAATGATGATACAGTAGAAATGTGTCTAATCTCGTGTGATGGGCTACAATTTAAATACAAGCACTTCCAAAGTACCATGGAAAATTACCTCCAGCACATGTGCTGATGGAATTTAAATAAGTTTTGTATTTATGTTTGGGTCTCATGCCCGTGAACTCATATTAGATATATGCAAATATTCCAAAACCTGAAAAAAGTCCTGGACACTTGTAAGTCTTAAGCATTTTGGATAAAAGGATACAAGTACAAGAATCGCAGCACTATACTTACAGAACATTTCTTCCCAAACGTGTTTCTTTCTACTGTTATTGGGCCTGATTTTCATCATTGATCAAAAGCAGATTAACTTGTATAAAATTCTTGGCTATTAGGCTCCCAGGAGCCCAAGGCGATGTCCCCAGTTAGTTACTTGGGCAGCTGAGGATAGGGAACCTGAAATGACCCTATCCTATAGCAATACTGACGAATATCTTGCATATCACCATAGAATCTTCATCTGGTGATGGATGGAGATAGAGACAGAGACCCACACTGGAGCACTGGACTGAGCTCCCAATGTCCCAATGAGGAGCAGAAGGAGGGAGAACATGAGCAAGGAAGTCAGGACCATGAGGGGTGCACCCACCCACTGAGACAGTGGGGCTGATCTATTGGGAGCTCACCAAGGCCAGCTGGACTGTGACTGAAAAAGCATGGGATAAAACCGGACTCTCTGAACATGGCGAACAATGAGGGCTGATGAGAAGCCAAGGACAATGGCACGGGGTTTTGATCCTACTTCATGTTCTGGCTTTGTGGGAGCCTAGCCAGTTTGGATGGTCACCTTCCTAGACATGGATGGAGGGGGGAGGACCTTGGACTTTGCACAGGGCAGGGAACCCTGACTGCTCTTTGGACTGGAGAGGGAGGGGGAGAGGAGTGAGGGTAGGGGGAGAAGGAAGGGAGGAGGGGGAGGGAAATGGGAGGCTGGAAGGAGGCGGAAACTTTTTTTTTCCTTTTCTCAATAAAAAAAAAATTAAAAAAAAACCTGTAGTTGCTATAATGTGATATATACTTCTTTACAAAATTCCAGTATAAGCATCCTAATTAGTATGACTTTTATTTAGCCATTACCCCGTCTAAATCAAGTTATTATCCCATGCCCATCAAATAAATCTTTCGACATGATTGTCTGAACTGATTTTAGTAATTACATACTTGCGTTGTTAAGTGGCTTAAAATACCTCACGCAGCTGCAAAGACTCTGTTGTATATGTTGGCAAGAACTGGGGATGCACTGAATTCGGTCCCAAGAGAAAAGTAAATCTGTGACATCAACATCAACAGTTCAGTGACTTTTCTGTGCTGATTCGGAACGCACCAATGCATGTGCAATTCCTAGGATCTATCGTGTGGGTTTCTACTCACACTGTGGCAATACTGTTTCACTTTTCTGTGATTCTCTGTTTGCTCTATGACTTTTCTCTATGTTGGAGGTCTTCCTAATGAACCAACACAATTGTACATGTGTTTTCCTCGTGTGCTGTTTCAGATCATACTCTTGAAAACTATCTTTGCCCAGATGAATCCTTACATCTTTTCCATGTCTTCTCTGCTCCCACGGAGCTTGATATTCACCTTGAATCTGGGGCTCATTACATTGTATATTGTTGTGTTGATAAACTACCATTCTCTACACCACTGCAAACTTCACTGTGCATTACGTACTTGACATTTAGAGGTGAGCGGTGCATGCACGCTATCCAACACTGAAATCATAGTATGTTATGACTCTCTCTGAAGTTTCTCAGCTCTTCAGCTAGCACACTCACTTATTGCACAAGCTAGGAATGGTAGCACACATCTGTAACACCAGGACTCAGGAGGTGGAGTCAATAGGATCAGGAGTCCAAGGTCAAATGAACACATATCTGCATAAAATACTTGGTTTCATAATAAAATGTTCATAAATACACACAGCGTACTTTGTTCACTCAGTATAATTTTATATAGCAAGACAGTGGCAGGGCTGGGATACGTAAGACTGTTTCAAAAATCACAACCATGTCCACCACCAACACAAAACCTTACTGCCCTAAATGGCATGTTCAACATGAAGTTATGTGTTTGCTGTTTAACCTCTACTAGACATTAAGTGTTCTCTGCTAATAAATGAAGCATATCTAGGTAGGCATGATGGTGCACACCTGCAATCCCAGAAGTTAGGAGGCTGGAGCAAGAGGTTGGCAAAATTGAGATCAACATTGGCTACCCAGGGAGACCTTGGCTCAAAAAAAAAGCAAAAATAATATCTATGTCTAAGCTGAATTTTTCTCCTTACTAAACGTGAATGTTCTCACTGTTGAATATTTTGGGCTGATAAGCAAAGTACAGAACTCAGTGATCTATTTGATTCCCCAGTTCTTTGAGGCTTTCAGGGATAAACTGTGGTTGGGACATTGGCCATGTCTCTAGGAGCATAGACAGAGGGCCTAGGGAGCACAGAAGAACCCATTTTGCCTACAAACCACCACAGAGAGCTTTGATGTTCATAGTAGCTCTGGGTGAGAGTACAATGAGCCTTGGGGGTGAATAGGCCTTGCCATGGAAGGCATAGCCTTACCTGGCCCAGTGGGAAACACAGGCAGGACTCACTCTGAATATTAGCAACAATTTGTTTGGTGAGAGCACACAGCAATGACTACAGCTTTGTGAGGCCTACTGGCCCCTCCCAATAAAACATATGAAAATTTCCTTGGCTGCAAGGATGTTTTGATTTATTTTCTTCATTTTTTTCTTTCATCTACTTTTATTTATTTTTTTACTCACCAATGGTGTTTTGTCTCTTCTCTTTCTCATTCTTCCCTTTAAAACAATCTTCTTTCTTTTTTTTCCTTTCTCCACCCTCTTTTTTGCTTAAATTTTATTAATTTTGACCATAGATTTATCAACTTTTAAGCTTACTATGTATTATTTTGACTTTTTCTCCACATATATATTTATTTTCTCTCTTTCTCCCTCTCTCTCTCTCCTCCTCTTCTTCCTCCTCCTCCTTCTTTTTGGTATTACTAGTATAGTTGTTTCTAATTGATTTTGATTGTATTTACCTGCTGTGTGTTTGCACTGTGAGTAGTTCTGTGACTTGTTTTTTCCTCTCTGGATTGTGTTGAGGATCAGCCCTGTGGAGAAGGCTGCTCACTGAGAAAGCCCATTCACACAAAAGTAGGAGAGATGTTAACCCAAACAGATGCATACACACAGCACAAGAAACATGGAGACGCACAGGGTCTGCACAGATGGGGTCCTAGAGCTGAAAGAAGTGGACACATGCCCCCATCCCTACCCAGAAGCTGTCTCCCAGGAGAAATGAACTCAGGGCATCTTTGGAAGTTCCTTGTCTCCCGCGTCAGGACCTTTCCATTTTAGAACAATTTTATCTTATTATTTTTCCATTTTAATTTTATTTCATTTATATATATTCATTCTCTCCTTTTACCCTACAGGTCCTTTGCGTATATACTGTGGCTTCTAGTTTAGTGTTTTCATGGGGTTCCTGAGTGTGTGAACCCACGGGTCTTTGCGCCTGTGCCCATTTACAAGAACCGCCCAAAGCGCATGATGAGTTTTGGTGCTGTAGTTGGTATAGTACATTGGTTTCTGCTCTCCGAGTGGTGCTGGGGAGCAAATCATCTTAGACATCTATGAAAATACAAAACTTGACAAGCACTGAGACAAACTAACCATAAGAAAGACAGACAAGACTGAAACAAATAAAATTAGGGACAGAAAGGCACTATAGCACATGCCATTGGGATCCACAGAAGCATCAGGGATATTTTAAAAATCGATATGCCAATAAACTGAAAATTTTAGGAAAAAATGGTAAGATTTCTAGACACATACCATGTGAAAACTTTAAACCAAGAAGGCTATTTAGACATCCTAATGAGTTAGTAACGATGATAACTGAATGCAAAGTCTCTCAACAAAGAAAAGTCCAGGGCCAGACTGGCTCATGGCTAAATTCTAGCAGACTGAGAAAAGAACTAACATTAACATCCCCAACCTAGTCTCCAAAATAGCAACGAACCATGCTTCTGAGTGTACCCTACAGAGGGACCCTTGTCTTATGTGTTAGTCAGTTAGTCAGGGCTTCTCATTTGTTTTTATTTGTTTGTTTGTTTGTTTTGAGACAGGGTTTCTCTGTGTAGCTTTGGAGCCTGCCCTGGAACTAGCTCTTGTAGACCAGGCTGGTCTTGAACTCATAGAGATCTGTCTGCCTATGCCTCCCCGAGTGCTGGGATTAAAGGTGTGTGCCACCACCACCCAGCTTGGGCTTCTCATTTGTTTGTGTTGGGTATTTTGGTGACTCCAACGAATATTCAACATAAATAACTTACATGTAAGAATGACTTATTTTAAAGGGAAGCATCATGATCTGTGGCTTCAGGGGTTTTTCTCCGTGGTCAGGTAGCTCTATTCTTGACTCTGCAGGGAAGATCATCGTGATGGAAGGGCACCGGAAGGGGTCAGATCAAAACACCCTTCAAGGTATGCTATGGTGATTTAGTTCCTCCAAGCAGCACCATCCTCCTAAAATTTCTGGGACCCTCAGCTGAGGAACAAGTCTTCAACATATGAGTTTGTGGAGTACACTTTTGAATCAAACCACAACACCTTAAGAGGGACACAAAAAAAGAAAACTGGGGCTGGAGAGATGGCTCAGTGGTTAAGAGCACTGGCTGCTCTTCCAGAGGTCCTGAGTTCAATTCCCAGCAACCACATGGTGGCTCACAACCATCTGTAATGAGATCTGGCACCCTCCTCTGGCGTGCGGGCTTACATCGAGGCAGAATGTTGTATACATAATAAATAAATAAATCTAAAAAAAAAAAGAAAACTGGAGGCCAAAATCCTCAATGAACATAGATGATCTTTAAGATGGGGGAATTTTAGCTCAATGAACATTCGTCTAGCATGCCCAAGACCCTGGGTTTAATCCCAGCACATATGCATCCACACCCCACTTTCCACCAATGCCTCCTGAATGAAGTAATTACTAATTACCTCAATAGTACATTAAAAAAAGATCTTAAACAGTCATCAAGCTGGTTTCATTTCCAGGGCTGCAAATAAACAAGATCATAGATTAAAAATCACATGATCATCTCAACAGACAAAAATAGTAAGGGGGAAGTGAATAGACGTTTGCTAGTAGAAGGAGGTAAGTTCTGAGGTGAGAGCCCTCTAGTTTTGCATGTGCGTATAGGATGTGACTGAAGTACGCAACTTCTCCTTCAACTCTAAAAGGAGATGCCCACGGCTAGACCTCTTTAGAAGTCTCCTGAGCTTAGCCCCATACCAAGAGTAGTGAATTGAGGCTAAAGCTCCTTCCAGGAAGAATTTCCCCTGATGGTAGCATCTAATTCGGCCTCTTTGCATGCCTTCAGCCTCTAGGCCCTGGGGTCCACTTAAGGTCATTTAAGCAGAGGCCACATCTGTGGTATCTAAATTATCTAACCAAGCTGTCTATACCCGTTGGGTATTTGCCAACCATATGTTAGATCAGGCCTGTTGGAATGGTCTCATTCTGAGAGACTAAATGGCAGGAGAAATTAGATCCGAGAAAGGAAAACACGGATAAAGAGCTCAAGGAATTGGAACACCTGGGTGTCATTAGCAGTAATCAAGGCTTACCCAGTATGAAAACTCATGGGAAGAGAGATGAGCATGGGGGCTGTATGTATATTTACATCCATGTAAATTGGTTTATATATACATTTATATATGTTTGCCTATATGTCTCTCTATATGAAAGTGAATTTATAATTTGCTTTTAAAATCTTGTTTCCTTTGTCAATTTTACTCATCATTTCTAACTTGAATCTTTCTACAATGTCTCTGTGAGAGAGTTTGACATATGGAAATAATCTTATAATTTCACAATCTTTGAGGTGGCAAATTCTGTGCAGAAGACTCAGAGGAAGGCTAAATAATTACATGATTTGCAACAGCAGGTAGGAACTCTCCGCAGTGGCTGGAGAGCTTAAGAAGTTCCAAAACGTTTCCATGAAGAGGTCATGTCATTTTTGGCCAGTTATTTTGTACACTGTGATGGCAAGAGTTCCCTCAGGAACTCCTAACTTAGCTTTGCAGTCTTTAAAATCATTGTCTTATAGGGTTTTCTTTTTTTGAAGTTTGTTTGGCATTTTACAATTGTTCCCTGCAACTCACCAACCTCTGCCTCCCTTCAATGTAAGCCAAGAGCCTTTTCAACCACTGAAATACATAGCATATATCAAAGCAGGACGAGATAGTCCACTGCCACAGATGGACATTTAATGTGATGGGTGCCATACCAAAGGTATTTTATATGTCACCCCATTTGATCCTCCCAAAACTTTATAAGTAGATACATTAATCTTTTTATTCTACTGATGAAGAAACTAAATCTCAGAGATTGTTTTCTTGCCCAAGGCGATAAAAGCTAGTTACTAATAAAATAGGCACTTCAGGTAAATCTACTTGACTCAAAAATCACTATGTCTTGCAACATGTAAGAAGAAAGAAAAGGTAGCAGTCATAAGCAAAAGTTTGAAGAAGGCAAAAATTTCTTCGAAGTACTGTGTTGGTTTGAATAAGAATGGCCTCCATAGGCTTGTAGATTTGAATGCTTAGGCATTAGGATTTGTGGCCTTATTGGAGTAGGTGTGGCCTTGTTGGAGGGAGTGTGTCACTGGGGATGGGCTTCGCTGTTTCAAATGCTTGAGCCAGGCATCTCTCCCTGCTGCCTGCAGATCCAGACACCTGCATGCCCCTATGCTTCCCTCCATGACGATAATGGACTAAACCTCTGAACTTTAAGCCATCCCCAATTAAATGTTTTCCTTCTTAAGAGTTGCCGTGGTCATGGTGTCTCTTCACAGCAATAGAATCCTAAGATAAGTACTCAATTCATTACCAGTAGGAGCCCATTTGAAAGAAGTGGTTGAGGAGGAGGCTCCTTATGTTAAGGTGGACAACACGATGTGGATTGCAGAGACTGTTGATGCCCAGGATGTCACAGTTGGTAGGCCTCTTGGCTTCACCCAATTTCTTCAAAGTATAGACAAAACTTCTTAGATCTGTTGAGTAAGGAAACTTCTTGCTAATAGCAGACTATGACTTAGAATCTGAGTCTCTTGGTTTTGTCCATCTAGAGCTTTCTGAATGCATTGACTTCTCCACATTTTATAATGTAGATCAATTTGAGGAAGCAAGTAATTTGGAATGGACTTTGGGAGGGTGCTGCTTTTATATTCACTACAGGATTATAAGGATGCAGTTCTTATAAGGCAAGGCCACACAGTGACTAATGTTTATTGCCTAGGCCATGTATCTATTTTTGAAAAACATTCTTTATTTTAAAAATTATTCACACGATACATTTTTGACTACATTCTTTCCTTTCCTCCAATCTCCCTCTCACCACAGTTTTTCTGTCTTTTAAAATAATTAAAATGCACAAAATATGAAATGGAAAAGAGAACCATGGAGTCTGGTTTTATTTAGTCAACTATTCCCAAATGCACAGCCGGCCTGTGAGTATAGTTAATGTACCTAGTGTCACTTCATTGAGGAAAAGGGATTTCCCCTTCTCAGCAGCTGTGAATTGCAAATAGATTCTTGGTTGAAAGCGAGACTTTGTGCCTGCTTCCCCTTCTCTGTGCTGGGACTTTGTGGGGCTTGAACGTGTGCAGGGTTTGTCACAGTCTCTGTGAATTCATTATGTGACACCCCTATGGTGTCTGCAAATGTTGTTTCCTTGGAGCCATCTACCACCTCTGGCTCTTACAATCTTTCTTCCTCCTCTGATGCATCGATCCCCGAACCTTGACGGAAATGGTTTAATAAATACACCCCCTTTAGGACAGAGTATTCCAAAGTCTCCCACTCTCTACACATTGTCCAGCCATTGCTTCCTGTGCTAATTACCATCTACTACAGGAACAAACTTCTCTAATTGGGGTGGGGGATAGGTTCAGTGATGCACGGATCTATGGGGTATAGAAGTATGTCTTTAAGAGTGATTTTATTGCTATATTACTTTAGCAGAATAAGTGTAGTGGGCTTTTCCTCCGGGCCTATAGCCTGTCTAGTCTCAGTGCCATGGTTTCACTAACAGAATTAGGTGTGGGTTCCATCTCATTGAATGGGCCTTAAAATACTATTCAGGAAAAGCTGTAAGTGGGTACTTTAAGATTTTAAGTGGGAATTTGTGTCTTTCTGAAACTTTAGCAACAGAATCGCTTGAGATCCATGCAATTCCTACTCCCAAGTCTTAAAATCCCCACTTAAAGCTTTTTCTGAATAATCTGTTCTCTTAGTTAGGGTTCCTATTGCTGTAATACAATATCATGTCTAAAAGTAATTTGTAGAAAAAAAAAAGGGTAATTTTTGTCTTCTGATTTTCAAGTCACATTCCATCACTGAGGGAAGTCAAGGCAGGAGCCCTAGGCAGGAACCTGGAGGCAGGAGCTGATGCAGAAGTAATGGATGGATGTACTTACTGGCTTGCTCCTTGTGGCTTGCTCAGTCTTCTTTCTTATAGCAACCTGGAGTACTATCCCAGGGATGGGCCTGACCCACAATGCACTGGGCCCTCTCCCATCAATCATCAAGAGAATATTCCACTGGCTTACCCAGAGACCAATCTGATGGGGGATTATTTTCAGCTGAGGTCCCCTCTTCTCAGACAACTCTAGATTGTAATAAGTTGGCATAAACTAGTAAACACAGAGCTCTGTAGTATATGTAATTTCAAGTTATGTGAACTTAATGAGGCAGATTTTATCTTTGAAATTATTTCACATTATACTGTTGTTATTTACCTCTGTTTGACTCTTTGCTTTAACTTTTAAAATGGAAAACACATGTCAAGCCTGACAAAGTAGCCAAATGAAACAATAGTAAAAATCAGTTTTTTTCCATGTATCTTAATAGGACAAGTGGTATCAAAGAGAAACAGTTACATTGGTGCATTTAGGTTTTCATCTGTTTGGTACCCATACCTTACTCTCAAATGCATCTGTCTTGGAAGAGCACCTGCTGAGTTTCCCATTGCAAATTCAGAGTGCTCAGTCCAGAACTCAAGGCAATGTATTAAAGCCTTATTACCTTAAGCTTGATCTTGAGCCTCTAAGATTGGCTGCTTAAAATAATTAGGATGTGGAAATACCGAGAACATTTCTCATTAGGGTAGGGATAATTAGAACAGATTGTTTATTTGGCTGTATTCTGATAACCTAAGCTGGAATTCCCAGGAGGTTGAGTAAGAGCAGAAAGATAGGGAAGATGTTGTCAGACGTGTGGATTTATGAAATAATTCTGTGGATATCATTTGACTAAGTATATGTTTTGCAAACCTAAGCTCCGTCAGCACCACACCCAGAACGTGAATTGCAAGGACTCTCTGTGTTGATGCAATTTCTTTGCTCAAGTCTTCGGTTGAGTTGGATGAAACGCTCAGAGGGACATGTAAATGCTGGGGTAAAAATGACAGTGATCATTAACTGTAATTATTACTTTGGGATGAAAAACAGTTAAGTGGTTAAGGGATGGTTCATTATAAATATTTTATATTTATGTGTTCTCATGAGTTATTCAAATCAGTTTCATTTATATTTTGGTATGTGATATAAAGTAGAAATGTTTTACATTTTAATATCCACTAATTGAAGAGTACTTAGAAGTAATTCTTAAAATGTACTTTTTGGCACATGATGTATGGAGAGTTAATGGCATGTAGGCAATCAGAAATCTTATTCTCTAGAAAGGCAAAGCTAAAGAAAAACAAAGGTGGTGTCCGCACTTCCTACGATACTCCCACACCCGTGATACGGAGACACTGTTGTTCTGTGTGAGGCCTATTCATTATCAAATATTTACCAAACGTCTCCCATGTGCCAGTTACTGAGCTAAGTCCTGATTATACTATGATAACCACACTACCCTAATGGTAATTAGGTCTGCTGTCAGGAGCTTCCAAGTCTCATGGACAAGACAGACAAAATACATAACTATAAATAGTGAAAGTTTTTTCACAACTTATTTTTTTAAAAAAAAAAAAAGCAAGCAGGAAAGTCTCAGAGAGAATGTCTAGGGTAAAGCAGACAGGCAAGGAAAGTCTCCATCAAGAGCTGACAGTAAGAAATAGAGATGGAGCTTCCATTGATAGAGCAGCTACACCCAGGAAGCCTAGAGTTGGATCCCCATCACCACATAAACCAGGCATGGTAGCTCATACCTGTAATCCCAGTGTTTGGGAGGTAGAGGCAGAAGAATCAGAAGGTAAAGACATCCTCAGCTACAAAGGAAGTTTGAGGATAGCCTGGGCTCCATAAAACCTTTGAAAAGAGAGAAGGAGAGAGAGAGAGAGAGAGAGAGAGAGAGAGAGAGAGAGAGAGAGAGAGAGAGAGAGAAGAGAGAGGGGAAGAGAGAACATGCAATTAGATTGTGTGATGAAGCAAGGAGAAGTGTGTTTAATAAAAACACAGAGACAGATAGAGGTGAGGTAGTGTTCTTCATTGTTACCATTTATTGAGCAATGAGCCAGGGGTAATTCATTTTTAAATATTACTGATGACACTATGACTCACACCCTACCGATGAGCAAACCAAACCAGGGCTTAGTTACTAGGCCAGAAGAGGATAGAAGAAGGATGGAATCCTAGCTCTGACCCCAGAGTTCATATTTTTGATATAGTAGTCCCACTACTTGAAAAAAAATCATTGAAGAGTAATCAAATATTGAAATAGAAACTTGTATAATAGGATGAATCTAGTGTTGCTTTAAATGTTTTTATTTGTCTTTTATTTGGACTGAGAAAGGATTTTAAATTTAGCTTATAGCTTCACTTAATAATACTCCTTTTTGATAAACCCCCGGAGCCCGAGCAGTGTGAAGAAGCAGCAAGAACGACCCCCAGACGGACCCGAGCCGCGCACCGCTGCAGCCCCGCGTTCAGCGCCGAAGCGCCTATGCCCCGCCAGAGCCCAAGCCTAAAAAGGTCCCCGCAAAGAAGGGAGAGAAGGTACCCAAGGGGAAGAAGGGGAAGGCCGATGCTGGTAAGGATGCCAATAATCCTGCAGAGAATGGAGACGCCAAAACAGACCAGGCACAAAAAGCTGAAGGTGCTGGAGACGCCAAGTGAAATGTGTGCGTTTTTGATAACTGTGTACTTCTGGTGACTGTACAGTTTGAAATACTATTTTTTATGAAGTTTTATAAAAATGCAGAATTTTGTTTTACTTTTTTTTTTTAAGCTATGTTGTTAGCACACAGAACACTTCATTGTTTTGGGTGGGAAGGAACATGTGTCACTAGCAGTGTCTCCCAAGCTGGATGAATGATGGTTCATGATGGAAAACATCTTTCCCTGATAATTTTGAAAGACTCCTCTTCGCTCCCAGGAGAGACCTCCTGGGGACATGTTGACATGTGTGGCCACCATGGCACAACATGCCTTGTGTGGGAAAACTCAGTTCATTTTTATATCCTCCTCCCCCTGTACCATCAACATAGACTTAACTCCCTTAAGACCAGAGACCTGTTGGAACCTGATCCCCAAAATTGGTTTTGCCAGTCTGTTGGGCAATCCGGACTTTGCAGTGATATCATTGAGTGCCCTCAAAAGTGCAGCGGTTCCTTTTATAGAAGATTGTGGATCTGCAGATTGATAATTCTGCCATTTTCATTTCATTTCCTGAAAGTCAGGGTCAGCTTGTGAAGAGTTGTGAAACAACATCCTCGATGTGAAATGTCAGCCCTCACTCTAAACTCATCCCCCTTTCAGAGCATCCAATGGAGACTCACCGGGTTTTATAGTGGCTTTCTGATTTTGGTAGTCGATACAAGAAGGGAGTTTGGAAGTTCTTGTATACTGTTACTGATTGTCTGCCCATGTTCTGCCTGGAAAACCATGATTGTTTATGGAAAATGTCTTTAATAAAGCTGGATACAGTTTGGCTTGGAAAAAAATAATAATACTCTTTTTTGAAAATTTATTGTGTATGTGTGTCTGTGTGTGTGTCAGTGTGTGTGTCTGTATGTGTGTCTGTGTGTGTGTCTGTGTATGTATCTGTGTGTGTGTCTGTATGTGTGCCTATGTGTGTGTCAGTGTGTGTGTGTCTGTGTGTCTGTGTGTCTCTGTGTGTCTGTGTATGTGTGTCAGTGTGTGTGTCTGTGTATGTGTGTCTATGCGTGTCTGTGTATATGTGTCTGTGTGTGTCTGTTTATGTGTGTTTCTGTGTGTGTCTCTGTGTGTATCTGTGTGTGTGTCTGTATGTGTCAGTGTGTGTATGAAGAACAACTTTGTAGAGTTGATTCTCTCCTTCCACTTCTACATGGCCTCTAGGCATTGAAATCAGGTCTTCTTTACTCACTGAGGCATTCTAATGGCCCCTTATTTCCTATTTTTAAGTTATTTATATAAAAGGCTATAAAATGGGTAGCTATCAAGATTCTAAAAAGTAGTTAAATCTTATCATGCTGTACCTGGATCAAGGCATAAATAAACAAATGAAAAAGGAACACGTTACGAGAGAAAGCAATAAATAATTATAGAAGAGATGATATTTGAGAAATAGAAAAAAAATCTGTCACTTATATGTTAGCCTTGAGGATACCATAGTTTTTCCATTACTTAAAGCTAGCAGAGCTATTGGCTTATCTCAAATAAAATTAAAGAAGGTATTCACAATGTTTTCCAGGAAGCTCTCACAAAGACTATTCAAATGTGGTGACCACATACCCACCATTTCTTTAGGGTTTGTGCAGAACAGGAAGAGGAAACAGAAAAACTAGAACTACACGACCAGGCAGTGGTGGTGCAGGCCTTTAATCCCAGCACTCGGGAGGCAGAATTTGATGAAGCAACAGCTAGCTTTGAAAGTTATTTGTCTTTTAATGTCTTAAACAAAGCAAGCAGGGAAAAGGCAAACTCTTGTTGAATTAGCTTATTCGTGTTGCTTCACAGACTGATTTAGATCCATTGATCCTGTAGAGACAACGTGATGAATGAACACATCAAAAAAAATTACACAAAGACGACCCCGAACAAAAGCTCACAATGGGAGGCATCAGGGCTTTTAATCAGAAACAGTAGTACAGGCCACCCAAGCACTGTGTCGGGAGGTACTTATTTTTCAACTACAATTAAAGGCCCGGATGGGTAAGTCAGTCATCAAGGCTTTATCACAAAGATGGTGGTGGCTTCTCAGAAGGGAGGCTGCCCAGGCCGGCCTATTGTCATTAGTTGAGTGATCTTAGCCTCACATTTTTTTTGCTAAGTTGCCTGCAGCTCCCAGCTTCTTAGCTGTATTCTCTATCTGCCATGACTTATTGCTGTTTTCTCGTTGGTTAGAGAAAATCTTGCACATGTGTTAAATTTATATTCACCTGAGTGTCTGATTTAACTTTTTTTTTTTCAATTTTTTTTTTATTGAGAAAAAGCAAAGAAAAAAAAGTTTCCGCCTCCTCCCGGCCTCCCATTTCCCTCCCCCTCGTCCCACCCTTCTCCCCCTCCCCCCGCTCCTCTCCCCCTCCCTCTCCAGTCCAAAGAGCAGTCAGGGTTCCCTGTCCTGTGGAAAGTCCAAGGCCCTCCCCCCTCTGTCCATGTCTAGGAAGGTGAACATCCAAGGTGGCTAGGCTCCCACAAAGCCCGAACTTGAAGTAGGATCAAAACCCTGGGCCATTGTCCTTGGCCTCTCATCAGCCCCCATTGTTCGCCATGTTCTGAGAGTCTGGTTTTATCCCATGCTTCTTCCGTCACAGTCCAGCTGGCCTTGGTGAGCTTCCAATAGATCAGTCACACTGTCTCAGTGGTTGGGTGCACCCCTCGTGGTCCTGACTTCCTTGCTCATGTTCTCCCTCCTTCCGCTCCTCATTGGGAACTTGGGAGCTCAGTCCGGTGCTCCAGTGTGGGTCTCTGTGACTATCTCCATCCATCACCAGCTGAAGGTTCTATGGTGATATGCAAGATATTCGTCAGCATTGCTGTAGGATAGGGTCATTTCAGGTTCCCTATCCTCAGCTGCCCAAGGAACTAACTGGGGACCTCGCCTTGGGCTCCTGGGAGCCACTCTAGGTTCAAGTCTCTTGCCAACCCTAAGGTGGCTCCCTTAACTAAGAATTGAGCTTCCGTGCTCCCCTATCCAACCTTCCTTTATCCCAATCATCCTGTTTCCCCAAGTTTCCCTCATCCTCCCCTTCTCACTTTTCTCTCCCCATCCCCCGATACTCCCATCCCACCCCACCCCCAAGGTCCCAAATTTTCTCCCCTCAATTTTGTCTACTTCCCGTATCCAAGAGGATAATTATATGTTTTTCTTTGGGTTCACCTTCTTATTTAGCTGCTTTAGGTTCACCACTATATACTCCATGACCGTTATTTATGGCTAGAAACCAATTATGAGTGAGTACATCCCATGTTCCTCTCTTTGGGTCTGGGATACCTCACTCAGGATAGTGTTTTCTATTTCCATCCATTTGCATGCAAAATTCGAGAAGTCATTGTTTTTTACCGCAGCGTAGTACTCTAATGTGTATATATTCCACACTTTCTTCATCCATTCTTCCATTGAAGGGCATCTAGGTTGTTTCCAGGTTCTGGCTATTACAAATAATACTGCTATGAACATAGTTGAACAAATGCTTTTGTCATGTGATAGGGCATCTCTTGGGTATATTCCCAATAGTGGTATTGCTGGGTCCAGGGGTAGGTTGATCCCGAATTTCCTGAGAAACCGAAACACTGATTTCCAAAGTGGTTGCACGAGATTGCATTCCCACCAACAATGGATGAGGGTACCCCTTCCACCACAGCCTCTCCAGCAAAGGCTATCATTGGAGTTTTTGATTTTAGCCATTCTGACAGGTGTAAGATGATATCTCAAAGTTGATTTGATTTGCATCTCCCTAATCGCTAAGGAGGTTGAGCATGACCTTAAGTGTCTTTTGGCCATTTGAACTTCTTCTGTTGAGAATTCTCTGTTCAGTTCAGTGCCCCATTTTTTAATTGGGTTAATTAGCATTTTGAAGTCTAGTTTCTTGAGTTCTCTATAAATTTTGGAGATCAGACCTTTGTCTGTTGCGGGGTTGGTGAAGATCTTCTCCCAGTCAGTGGGTTGCCTTTTTGTCTTAGTGACAGTGTCCTTTGCTTTACAGAAGCTTCTCAGTTTTAGTAGGTCCCATTTATTCAATGTTGCCCTTAATGTCTGTGCTGCTGGGGTTATGCTTAGAAAGCGATCTCCTGTGCCCATTTGTTGTAGGGTGCTTCCCACTTTCTCTTCTATCAGGTTCAGTGTGCTCGGACTAATATTGAGGTCCTTGATCCATTTGGACTTGAGTTATGTGCAAGGTGATAGATATGGGTCTATTTTCATTCTTCTACAGGTTGATATCCAGTTGTGCCAGCACCATTTGTTGAAGATGCTTTCTTTCCTCCATTGTATACTTTTAGCTCCTTTATCGAAAATGAGGTGATCATAGGTTTGTGGGTTAAAATTTGGGTCTTCTATTCGATTCCATTGATCGACTTCTCTGTTTTTATGCCAGTACCACACTGTTTTCATTACTGTAGCTCTGTAATAGCGTTTGAAGTCGGGGATGGTAATGCCACCAGAAGATCCTTTATTGTATAGGATTGTTTTGGCTATCCTGGGTTTTTTGTTTTTCCATATAAAGTTGATTATTGTCCTTTCAAGATCTGTGAAGAATTTTGCTGGGATCTTGATGGGGATTGCATTGAATCTATAAATTGCCTTTGGTAGAATTGCCATTTTTACTATGTTGATCCTCCCAATCCAAGAGCAAGGGACGTCCTTCCATTTTCTGGTATTCTCTTCAATTTCTTTCTTCAATGCCTTAAAGTTCTTGTCAAATAGGTCTTTTACTTCCTTGGTTAGAGTTACCCCAAGATATTTTATGCTGTTTGTGGCTATCGTGAAAGGTGAGGTTTCTCTGATTTCCCTCTCTGCTTCCATATCCTTCGTATATAAGAGGGCAACTGATTTTTTGGAGTTGATCTTGTATCCTGCCACATTACTAAAGGTGTTTATCAGCTGTAGGAGTTCTTTGGTGGAGTTTTGGGGGTCGCTTATGTACACTATCATATCATCTGCAAATAACGAAAGTTTAACTTCTTCTTTTCCAATTCGAATCCCCTTGATCCCCTTATGTTGTCTTATTGCTATTGCTAGAACTTCAAGCACTATATTGAAGAGATATGGCGAGAGTGGACAGCCTTGTCGTGTTCCTGAGTTTAGTGGGATGGCTTTGAGTTTCTCTCCGTTTAATTTGATGTTAGCTGTCGGCTTGCTGTATATAGCTTTTATTATATTTAGGTATGACCCTTGTATCCCTAATCTCTCCAAGACTTTTATCATAAAGGGATGTTGAATTTTGTCAAATGCTTTTTCAGCATCTAATGAAATGATCATATGGTTTTTTT
>JABTXL010005037.1:25518736-25529637 GCA_025134845.1 Neodon shergylaensis
AAAAATTAGAGTAATAACTGAATATATTCATTTACAGAATGCATGACAAAGGCTATTTAACAAAAGAGCAAGGTTTCCATATGGTTTCTGTTAATAATTAGTCAAAGGATTGTTTTAAACCACAGAATGAGACTTCTGGTTTAATTAAATCAGACTAAACACCACATTATCCAAACTTAAAATATTTTAAAGGTGAGATAAAGCAACTCCAATCCCATTTTAAAAAGTATGTGTGCATGTATGTATATTTATGTGTGTGTATATATATATGTGATGTGTATGTACATGGTGCATGTATATGTGTGTGCATGCATGTATGTGCACATGCACGTGTGTGTGTGTGCGCACGGGCGCGCTCGTGCATACGCATTTGAAGGTCAGAGATCAACTCATGGAGATTGGTTCTCCCTTCCACCATGTGGGTCTCAGAAACTGAGCCCAGGTTGTCAGACTTGGCAATAGGTACCTTTGCCGGCTTAGCCATCTTTCCAGGTTCTCCTAACTCTTTTTTTTTCCCCTGGAGAAAAAATTCTGCCTCAAGGAAGTAAGCTGTTACTAATGGCATTGGAACCGATAAGGCTCTCAAACTCTCTTCCAAGGAAGCTGGGAAAAGTGCTTGGCTGAGAAATTGAAGTGTAATTTGAGTCAACTTGAGGAGGCTATTCGTGAGCTGACCTCAAGGAACTAAGGTGAACCTGAACCTTCTAAAGCTGACACACACATTGTCAGTATAACTCATTTACCTGTTAACAGGCTTTAAGCTACAATAAAGCCAAGGAAGAAGTGGAAACTAGAGGGATGCCTCAGGACCAGACTCTTGAGGCAGGATAGGCCGAATGGGCTATTTATTATAAAAGACGAAATGCAAATGCCTGATAAATACGTAAAAAATGTCAACATCCTTAGTCAGCCAGAAAATGCAAATTCAAACTCCATTGAGATTCCATTTCATCCTAGTCAAAATGAGAATATCTAAGGAAAGAAATAATAGCAAATGCTGGTAAGGATGTGAGGGAATGGGAGTCTTGGTTCTATCATTCTGGTGAGAATGCCAGATGGCCCAGCCTCCACAGAAATCAGGATGACGGTTCTTCAAAAAAATTAAAACTACCATATGACCTAGCTGAACCACTTCTGGGTGTCTGTGAGTGGATGAGTGTTTGGCATGAATGAGGTACAAATCCAAAGATTATTATTCATCCATAAAGAAGAATGAAATGTTATTTCCTAGAAAACAGATGTAACTAGAGATCAACCACACGGACAGAGTGAGCTGGTCTCAGAGTGACAAGTCTCATGTTTTCCTTTCATTTACCAATCCTGGATTTTATATAAATATATGGAAGGGGAATGGAAGTAGAAGAAGAAAAGAGTGTGGCCTCCCATTGGTATGGGTGGGAGGAAGACAAAGAAAGGGAGGGATGTGGGGGATTGTGTCAAACTGCATGATACACTTAAGACTGTGTTTATAAGTTCTGAGATTCCATCTTACACCTGAAAGAATGGCCAAGATCAAAAACACTGATGACAACTTATGCCGGAAAGGCTGTGGGGAAAAGGGAACACTTCTGCATTGCTGGTGGGAATGCAGGCTGGTACAACCCCTTTGGATGTCAGTGTGGTGATTTCTCAGAAAATTAGGAAACAACCTTTCTCAAGACCCAGTAATACCATTTTTAGGTATATTTCCAAAGGATGCTCAATTGTGCCACAGGGACACATGCTCAGCTATGTTCATAGCAGCTTTGTTTGTCATAGCCAGAACCTGGAAACAACCTAAATGCCCCTTGACCAAAGAATGGATAAGGAAAATGTGGAACATTTACACAATGGAGTACTACACAGCAGAAAAAATAACATCTTGAATTTTGCAGGCAAATGGATGGATCTAGAAAACATCATTTTGAGTGAGGTAACCCAGACCCAGAAAGACAATTATCACATATACTCACTCATAAGTGGTTTTTAAACATAAAGCAAAGAAAACCAGCCTACAAATCACAACCCCAGACAACCTAGACAACAATGTGGACCCTAAGAGAGACATACATGGATCTAATCTACATGGGAAGTAGAAAAAGACAAGATCTCCTGAATAAATTGGGAGCATGGGGACCTTGGGAGAGGGTTGAAGGGTAAGGGAGAGTCAGGTAGGGGAGCAGAGAAAAATGTATAGCTCAATAAAATCAATTAAAAAAAGAGTTGCTGTGGTCTTGTGTCTCTTCACAGCAATAGAACCCTAACTAAGACATGGTATTTTTTCATTGTACAGTTTTCTATTTTCCTTCAAGGAACGAACACTTAAAAGTTACTAGAGAGCAGCAACAGGGCTATCCTATAAAAATACGGAAAGAATTCTACACCTAATGCAGAAAGTGTAGCTCAGCTTCATGGGAACAAGACAGTCACTAGAGGCTCACCCTTGTCTCTCCTTTGGGGACTACCTGACATTTTCCCCTCTTTACCTGTCATCACACGGTGTCATGTAGACAGGGTGCTTCTGGAGGGAAAGCCAAGGGGCTCCTTAAGGGCACAACGAGACTTTTTTTTTTTTTTTGATGAAGATGGTGAGTTAGAATTGGAGTGATTTCCTTTGTCAGCTGAAGTTACTTAGGTTGAGTCAGAATATTGCGAATCTGTTGCAGAGTCCTCTCAACCTCCCCCAGCTATATAATAAAGATTTAAGACCTAGAAAACCAGTGTAGAAATGCCCTGGGTGGCACTGGTAGGGTAACCACTAAAGTACATATGTCTGGGGGACAAGATGCTGGTGAAGATGGGACTTGCTTTGGTTCTTAGCAGTGCACGGGGTTAGGTTATGTGATGGAAGATGGTGGTCATCTGCCACTTGTTTAGCTTTTGGCGGGGGGTTGTTCCTTCAGGAGATTAATTTTCATTTGAGAAACCAGTTTTCCATGACTGCCAGTCCATGTGGGTTTTGTGAGGTGAGTCACCCTCAGTTCCACGGAGCCGAAAGTGACCTAGATTTAGCCACTCACTGCTCCCTTTGTCGACAGGCTAATTTCCTGGAGACGTGACAGTGAATTTAGTAGCTCCACGTTGCCTTAATGGGACTCAGATAGGGACAATTGTAAAAGAGAGTTGATTTTCTCCTCTAGTGTTGTGACTCTTACAGAGACGGCTGTGTAGTGGCGCTGATAATCTTGATGTTACAGGAAGTCTGGCAGGGAGCAAACTACGTGAGGAGAAAAGCAGAGTGGGTGGGAAAGATAAGTTAAAGATTAAATGGGGAGATTAAATTCCAATGACCATGTCTAAGCTTGATCTAGTTATGGCTAAAACTAATGGACTTTTCCATTGTATGACAAAAATGGTCCCTTTTTCTTTGAAACAGTTGATCTTAGTTTTATTTACCAAACTTAGTAAGCTTAGTTTTATTTACAAGCTAAAGTAACTATCTAAGTAAGCATTTCACAAGCACAGAAAGACGTTTTTATAATTTTCTTATTTGAAAAATTTTCTGAAATATTTTGAAGCTCACACTTAAACCACTTGTGTTCATAGGAAAGGCCGTAATGGCTTTCTTAGTTTCTGTGGCTGCGTCCTGGGAGCTGAACGGACGAAAGATAAATTAGCAGAGAAAAACGCATATAGATTTATTTGTTATTACCATTTTTATGTGACACAATGTACTTTGTAGAAGGAAGTGGGGATCCCAGTGGGTTTGACAATAATTCAGGGTCTTATGCACAGTTCTGACTGGAGGAATAAGTAATAGACATGGAAAGGCAAAGGAAGGGAGCTTGGGTAACAAATTGTGGGAAAGTAGAACAGATCTGAGGAAACTAACGGAAGATAAGGGTTATTTTCATAAAGGTTCTTTGTGTAGACTCATTATTTAAAAAGGTTCAGGGTGTGTGTGTGTCTGTGTCTGTGTGTGTAAGTTATGTGTGTGTGTGTGTGTGTCTGTGTATATGTGTATTGTGTGTGTGAGTGTTGTGTATGTGTGTGCTGTGTGTGTATGTGTCTGTTGTATGTGTGTGTGTTGTGCGTGTGTGTATATGTGTCTAGGACACCCAGTTTGTTACATGTGTGCTGGGATTTGAACTGTGGTTCACATGATCACTCAGCAACTGCTCTTAATCCCTGAGCCATATTTCTAACTCCCTGAACAGACTTATCTTGGTATCAACCCACCATCCTTGCTCTTGCTGGTACAAGAAGGTCAGCTTTACTTTGGGAAATTTATGCACTGATTTAAAGTACAAACGGAGGGTGTAGAAAGGTCTTTCTAGATCTATTATTTCTCAGGTCTTCAGTTCAAAATAATCAATACACTAAAGTGACAATTTCCAGAGAAACATGTTTCAATTTTCTTCGTACCCTGTCTTCTGTCTTCTCAAATGGGGTTATAAAAATACCTGACATTTCTCTCTATTGGCAACTTCTGTTAGATATTTGCATGTGTATCTCTCAGGATGAAAGATTGCAAGTCAGAATTTAGTGGCTAAGACTTTGTAATAGAGGTAAATAACATCATGTAAACTTTACATAATTCTATTCACTTCACTGTACATTAGTGCCATTGTTTGAAAATTATTTGTGTCCCCCAGGGTCCACTTTGATTAAAGGCTTGGTCCCTAGGGTTGTGCTGTTGGAAGGTAGTGGGTGCTTTGGGAGATCAGACCTAGTGGGAGATTTTAGGTCTTCAGTAGTGTGCTCTTAGAAGGGGCGGGCTTTCAGAACTTGATAGGATTTAATATCTATCCTCCCCTTTCTCCCCCTCTCCCTTCCCCTCCACCTCACACCACACACTACAATATGTCCTTACCTACCTCCTCCACCAGAGACAGAGAGACTGACCCAGCGGGGCTGCTCAATCATGAACTTTAACTCTCTGAAAACTGAGCCAAATCAGCCTCCTTTTGTTTATGGGTAGCTTGCCTGGTCTATAATAATGAAAAGCTAACTAACACAATTAGTTTTTAATAACCACACTCAAGGATGCTCAGGGAGATATATTTTAAGACAAAATGAAAATATCTCAAAGAGTTTTATTCCTAGTCATTTGTAAGTTGGCTAGTAGATCCTCTTTCATAATCGTACTGCTCTAAGAAAACAGACATCTCTGTTCAGAATCTGTGTATTTACCACATTCTCCTTCCTGCTGGATTTACTTTGGATTTAGTTCATGAAGAAAGGTTCTAAAATCTTTAACTGAAGCTTAAAAAAAACAAACACTAGCTATCCAGGTTTTCTTCTGCCTTACAGAAAGGACCCCACTTTATTTTAAAATTTTTAAGCAAGAATAATTTTTGGTAATTGCCCACAAAATATTGGGGTAGTTTTTCCTAATACTATTATGGGGAGGAGGAGAGATGGCTTCTGGGTTTTCTGTAAATATATTATAGCTTCCTTCCCCAGATCCCTGGAGGACTGGTAGACTTAGCAGATTTATTATGACATTCAGAGTGCTCTCCACGTGAGCATTGAGCCGCAGAAATAACTTTCTTACTATTATAAATTAGTTGGTGCTTTTTTTTTTTGGTTTGTCCTCTGAAATTCTCAGGAAGACAAAGTTAACATTGTTTGCCCTCTGACCGTTTGTTTTTTATGCTGACAACTTTTGAATCTGAGAGTTAGATAATTCTGCCTTCAATGTTCCATTTTATACCAGCCTCAGTGAGATACTTTAGACACACACGTAACATGTCTGTTCCTCTGTCACCCTCAGCTCCTACACCTAGATGTACTAGTTCAGGTCACCATCATATTTGGTTTAATAGAACTGGTCCTAACTGAGTGGAGCCCCAGATTTGCTCTATTATCCTGCAGCTGCTCAGGTTCTTGGATGGAAATGGCATTAACAGGTAGGATGCATGAGGAGACACATGGAGTTGCCACAGGAATTCTAGACAATCCTTCCAGAACTACCCTACAGGCAGACACAAGTAAAGCCATTACTAATGAGTTGCAAATGAGCAAAACCCAGATTTCTTTTAGAGTTAGCATCTGAGATCATGGCACTACAGTGATGTGGGATTCCCCTCTGTATGCTGTGAATATCACTGGTGAATAGAGAAACTGCCCTGGCCTGTTGATAGGGAAGAACTTAGGAAGGCAGAGAAAACTAAACTGAATGCTGGGAGAATGGAGGCAGAGTCAGAGAGAAACCATGTAGCCCTGATAGAGACAGATACCCGGAACTTTATCCGGTAAACCACAGCCACTTTGCAATACACAGATTAATGGAAATGGGTTAAATTAAGATGGAAGAATTAGCCAATAAGAAGCGAGAGCTAATGGGCCAAGCAGTGATTTAAATAATATAGTTTCTGTGTGATTATTTCATGGCTGAGCAGCTGGGAACTAACAAGTGGCCTTCTTACAACACTACAGAAATAGGGTTTTCATGTGGGAAGTAGGACATGGCTCAAGATGACAGGAAGAATAGTACTGAACACCATTAGAATGATATAAGGAGAGGAAAACAGGCAAGAAGAACACTGAATACACATCTGTCTACTTCAGTTCTGTCAATCAGGGACTCTGTGTCACAAAATGGATAGAGAAAACACTGAGTTTATTTCCTTTCCACTTCAATACCTGCCCTGGACATCTCCTTGTGGTCATGTCTGAGTTTGCCTGTTTTCTCCATATGCAGGATTAGTGCCATGCTTAGAAAAAGCAGATTGGTAATAAACAAACAAACAAAAATGTTTAAGCTGTCTATCAGAACATCCAGATTGCTCTCATAAAGAAACTCTGTGATTTTTTCATTATTTAAAAGAAGCTTTATGTCCAGGACACTTCCCCCAAACAATTTTCCTTGTAGGAGTAGATAAGGATTTCTCTGACTGCTAGGCCTTTGTTAGAACTCTACTTACAAGGTCCTAAGTAATTTAGTTGTCTGTCTGAGAGTACTTACAAAAAGTAGTTGTCAAGAGCGCAAGCAGAAAAAGGATGTAATAATTTATGTATCAGTTTTGCCCTATGGTATTATTATTATTAACATATAGATTAACTTTAAAATCATTCTAAATAGTGAACAAAGTCTGGAACAATTAGATTAAACCAGATATGTAAAATCTTTCTTCACACAATAGGGTTTTCCATATTTCAAACTAAAGAAAGAAGTCGAGATTCTGCAAACATATGAGATTGCCTCCCTGTGCCACAGAAGTCTGAGTCATTTCCAATAAAAGGCATTCTTTAATGCTGGGCAAAGATTATCTTGCCAAACAGGTCAGCAGAAGGCAGGAAACACATTTTGGAAGGTGTGCCTACATGCCCAGGCAAGCTAGTTCTGCTTAGATGCCTTATTCTCATGTTCTACTAATAACTTCAAAGACTGAGGGGGTAGGGTCTACAAAAAGTACAGCTGAAAAGTGGTCCCATCAATGAGATACAAGCCAGAGAGCCCTTAACAACAGTTGTTATCAGTGGGAAGTGCTTCAGAGGCCCAGAAAGGGGTCAAGCTTACAGGCTCAGACAGAGTGTTTAACAATACTATAGTTTTTCTACAAATATTTATGAATGTCCATGAGCACAAGACGGTTAGTTTTCAGAAATCTAAGGGAATATTAATATGCTCTTTTAAACATGCTTTTTGAAGTTATTTAGATTGTTTTTAACATTTATTTATGAATAAGTAAAATAAATAACACCTAGCCTAACAAACGTTAACATTTATTCACACCGGATTATTTTTCTTTTTCAAAATCCTTCTTTTCTTTTTCAGTCCTTTTCCTCATTTCTCCAAAGTTCTGTATCATCTGCTGCGTATTCCCTAATTCTGCACCTTATTTTATGTCATAGGGGTTCAGCTTCACATGATGAATCCATCCGGAGTCATAGTTTCCATAGTTACCCCCTGAGTGGCCCAATTTGGTTTTGGCCACAGGTTTTCATCATCAAATCATAAATAGCGAGACTGATTAGAGTTCTGCGTGTGAAGCTTTACAAGTGTATCCTGGCACCGAGGACGTGCCTGGCTTCCGGACTAAGACAACCCAGGTATCTCCCAGTGGTGATGAAGTCACTTTTATCCTGACCAATCTCCTAGGTTATTTTCTCTCCCAAAGAGCAGAGATCCAACTGATCAGACTCCAGGAATCACATGTCCATCAATGAACCCCCAATCAATTGAATTCTTTGTGATCCTAGATCTTTGTGCCTCTCTTTCTTCAGCCTCCTAGCATCTGGACTCGTCCACGTACACTGCAACCAAGTTATTCAGGCATTGTGTACTTTAAAATAGCTTGATATCTTTTGCATAAATGACTTGACCAATTAAAAAAATGGTTACGTTTTTCTAATCACCATTGCTATTAGTTGAAAATGGTGTTGATTCAAAACAAACTCAACGACAGCTTTGAATGTTCGTTGTCTCATAGTGTTGTGTCAGGACTCTTGTTTTTAACTTTACAGGAGGACCTTTGCATATAGATTATGGTTTATACTTTGGTGTTTTATGGGATGCCTGTGTCTGTCTCTGTATCCATAGGCGTTTCTTGTGCTTTTTCTTCTTGGCTCTTTTCCTTCTGTTTGTTTGTGTTGTCGTATTCTGATTTATTTGTTTGTTTTTGCTTTATCTTATTTTATTATTATTCCTTAGATACCTGTTCCTCTTCTAACAAAAGACAGAAAGGGCATGGATCAAATGGGAGGGAAGGTATGTGGGGGTGGGGCTTGGGGGAGTTGGGGGATGGGAAACTGTAATCAGAATATATTGTATGAAAAAGTCTATTTTCAATTTAAATGAAAAAAAAAGAGAAAAGTTGGCTAACAACTCTATTATATGTACCTAGTTCCTGGCAATCACTCACAAAGGGAAAGTTAGTTTCTCCAAAGGGTGTCATTGAGGATACAAGCCACACTTAAGGGCATGCCCCATACCCAGCAGAAGACAGACAACACAAGTGCTGTGAAACAATGGTCTGTACCCTGTCACTTGTATTTTAAATAAGTGATGATTGGCCAGTAGCCAGGCAAGAACTATAGGAGGGGTGACCAGTCAGGAAGTAGAGGCAGGGCAATGAGAACTCTGGGAAGAGGGAAGTTTCAGTCTGCAGTTGTCACCCACAGAGGAAGCCAGACACAGAACAAGCAAGATGTGACTACCACGCTGAAAAAGGTACCAAGTCACATGGCTAACACAGACAAGAATTATGGGCTAATATAAGTTATAAGAGTTAATAAGAAGCCTGAGCTAATAGGCCAATAGTTTATAATTAATGTAGACCTCTGTGTGTTTCTTTGGGGCTGAACAACAGTGACACTGGGTGGGACAGAAACTTTAGTCAACAACAAAATGAGCCCAATGGTATGATTTTGAAGATTTTTTTTCTTGTCTAATATTGCTGTTTAAGAGCATTTTTTTCTTTTTCCTTTTTTTAACCTTACTGGTCTTTTGCTTGTATATCATGGTTTCTGGTGTGTGTGTGTGTGTGTGTGTGTGTGTGTGTGTGTGCATGTCTGTCTGTGTATGTGTTTCTTGTGAATTTCTTATTCACAAGAATATTTCTTTTAAAGAAATAGAGAAAGATGGCATGGAAGCATTTGGAAGGGTAGGGTGGTGGGAAGAATCTGGGAGGAGATGAGGGAGGGGAAACTGTGATTAGGATATATTGTATGAAAAAATAATTTCAACTGAAAATACAAAAAAGAAAGAGAAAGATGAAATTTGTGTGAGAGATTTATTTTATTTTATTATTTTATTTTATTTTATTTGAGACAGGGTCTCATAATATAGCCTTAGGTGGCCTGGAACTCATAGAGAACCACTTGCCTCTGCCTCCCAAATACTGGCATTAAAGGTGTGCATCATAACACCTGGCCAAAGAATTGTTTTATAAGGGTAAAAAGAGTAACATCTTTTAGTTTGAGACTGGGGGACTTTTGGTAGGGAATTTATATACTGGAAAAGATTTTTAGCTTGTAACACTTACAAACACAGGGCAGTTAAATGAGCAAGAAGAGAGCAGGGCAAGTTCTCAGTTCGTATTTAATTAATTAAATGTAATTTAATTTGTATACTGCCTGTGTGGTATTTCAACTAAAATACCAAAACATGCTTTAAAACATGGTGTTGGGCTTTGTCTACTGATCAGAGATCAGATAACCTTAAATCCTAATTTTACGAGTTATTTGGAGGGTCCAGATTCTTCTCCGCAAACAGTGGAGTGGCGAAAGGTGGAAAGCTTGCTCCGTCCCGTCCAGATTTTAAATTTCTTTGAAAATGTTTTACCCAGGGACATTTCCTTGACTGAAAATCTAGCTTGGTGTTGAACGGTGACATGATTGCAGTTATAATTTCTTTTTTCTCACCTTAATGAACAGAGCTCCTACTGCCGTTAATGTGTAATAGACTTGCTTCACCTGGGGGAGGAAAGTGCCTGCCGTACACTTGGCCTTAGCTATCTTCTCTGCTTTGTTGGGGAAAGCATGAGGTGTTGCTCAATTTCTTAATAGCAGATATTTTAATATTATGTTTTATATTAAGTGTTGATATTGGTCTATTTGTTCATAACTCAATGCACATACACTTGAATTTAATTCAGTGAGGCAATCTTGGGCTTTTCAATTCACTAATTTAATACGTATTCACTGGGAACTTCCTGGATACCAAGGGCTTAGGTTATAGACATACAAGATAAACTATTAAGAAAGAAAAATTCTTGGCTACATGGAAAACATTAAAGGAAGAAATTGATATAAAAGCTTGTAAGAAAAGTATATAGTTTGTCAGACGGTGATCATGGTTTGAAAAGAGAAAAAGCAAGAGAAAAGGAATGCAGAATTTTGGGATGAATTGAAATCATGAGTGGCCAATAAAATTCCCCAAAATGTAAATAAAGGCATTTAGAAAGCAAAAAAACCCAGCTAAATGAATGTGGGCGGTAATTGATAAATCCAGACAATTGTAATATATAAAACTT
>JABTXL010005037.1:25534637-25584192 GCA_025134845.1 Neodon shergylaensis
TCTTTATTTGTGTAGGTATACCCATGATAGCCATGACTTCTAATAAATGAGTGATTACTGAATCAGCTTTTTCTGAACTTAAAGCAGTTGCCCACTGAAAGCCTGAATAAGTGTCAATGGTGTGATGAACATATTTCAATTTGCCAAATTCTGTAAATTGGAACACATCCATCTGCCAGATTTCATTCCTTTGGGTGCCCTTTGGATTAGCCCCTGCAGGCAGTGGCGTTTGGTTATAGAAAGAGCAAGTAGGGCATTTCTTTACAATCTCTTTAGCTTGTTGCCATGTAATAGAAAACTCTTTCTTCAAACCTTTGCTATTAACATGATGTTTTTTATGAAATTCAGAGGCTTGAAGCACACTACCAATCAATAATTGATCAATATCTGCATTACCTTGTGCTAGAGGACCTGGCAGACCCGTATGGGATCGGATGTGTGTTATGTACATAGGGCAAAGCCTGTTCCTGATCAATTCTTGAACCTGGATAAACAATGAGGTTAGTTCTGTATCATCAGGTAAAAATTCAGCAGTTTCAATATGTAAAATAACTCTTTCTGCATATTGTGAATCAGTAACTATATTAATAGGCTCTTTAAAATCCCTTAGCACCATAAGAATGGCATATAATTCTGCCTTCTGAACAGAATCATAAGGACTTTGTTCCACCTTACCCAAGTCTTCTGATTTGTAACCTGCTTTCCCTGTTTTATTGGCATCAGTATAGAATGTACGGGCTCCAGTTATTGGAGCATCACGGATGATTCGAGGAAGGATCCAAGAAGTTCTTTTTATGAAGTTAAGCCTCTTGCTTTTTGGATAGTTGTTATTAATGTCTCCCAAAAAATTAGCACAAGCTCTTTGCCATGGTTCATTATCTTCCCATAATTTCTTTAGTTCATCAGCAGTGAAAGGCACTATAATTTCTGCTGGGTCCATGCCTGCTAGCTGACGAAGTCTCAGCTTGCCTTTTATAATCAACTCAGAGACTTTTTCCATATAAGTTTTCAGTTTCTTACTTGGTTTATGTGGTAAATAGATCCATTCCAGGATAATATCATCTCTTTGCATTAAAATTCCTGTAGGAGAAATTTTTGATGGTAATATGACGAGAATACAATCGAGCTCTGGATCCACCCTGTCCACATGTGCCTGTTGTAATCTTTCCTCAATCATTGTCAGTTCCTTTTCTGCTTCAGCTGTTAATTCTCTGGGACTGTTTAAATCTTTATCACCTTCCAAGGTTTTGTTCAAATGAGTTATTAGATCAGGTGTTATCCCAATAGCTGGTCGTAGACTGGAAATGTCTCCTAACAGTCTTTGGAAGTCATTAAGAGTCCGTAGGCGATCTCTCCTAATTTGTGCCTTTTGTGTCTTAATTTTTTGCAAACCTATTTTATAACCTAAATAATTGACAGAATCTCCCTTCTGTATCTTTTCAGGAGCAATTTGCAATCCCCATTTAGGTAAAAGTATCTTTATTTCTTCAAACAGTCTGTTCAAGGTATCCATGTTTGGATCGGATAACAAGATGTCGTCCATGTAATGGTATACAATAGAGTTGGGAAATTTCTTGCGTATTATTTGCAATGGCTGATTCACAAAATATTGGCACAAGGAGGGGCTATTTAACATACCCTGGGGGAGGACGGTCCAGTGGTACCTCCTGGAAGGTTGAGAACTGTTGTAAGTAGGCACTGTGAAGGCAAATTTTTCTCTATCTTCTTTTTGTAAAGGTATAGTGAAAAAACAATCCTTTAAATCAATAACTATAAGAGGCCATCCTTTCGGGAATAAAGAGGGCAAAGGGATTCCAGATTGTAGAGGGCCCATAGGTTGAATAACCTTGTTGATAGCTCTGAGATCTGTCACCATTCTCCATTTACCTGATTTTTTCTTAACCACAAATACAGGAGAATTCCAAGGGCTGGTAGATTCTTCTATATGTCCAGCATCTAATTGCTCTTGTACCAGCTGTTCTAAAGCCTGTAACTTTTTCTCAGCTAGAGGCCATTGCTTCGTCCATATTGGTTTCTCAGTCAACCATTTTAGAGGCAAAGCTGCTGGTATTTCTGAAGGGACTTCAATTGCTTGTTCTTGTATGGCCTGAATGGCCGGTTTTTTCCATTTGTAATGTCTTTTAATATTATTTTCAGGAATATAGGCTCTAGAAGTAGCGGGAATGTTAATTTGGGTATTCCATTGTTGTAATAGGTCACGACCCCATAAATTCATTGCAATATTGGCTACATATGGCCTTAATTTTCCTATTTGTCCCTCAGGCCCTATACATTCAACCCATCTCGTGCTCCGTCTTACTCGAGATAGAGTTCCAATTCCCAGGAGCTGAACATTTACATTCTTTAGAGGCCAATACGGATGCCAAGATTCTGGGGTAATAATACTTACATCAGCACCTGTGTCCAGCAGGCCAGTAATAAAAATGCCATTTACACATACTCTCAGCTTAGGTCTTTGATCATTTATAGAAGTTTGCCAAAACACACGTAACTCATCTTTCTGATCATTATTGCTTGTAACAGTAGGCATGGGGTTTCCTAATTGTCCTGACAAGGCATGTTCTCTGCAGAAACTGGAAATGACTGAACCATGTTTGCCATGGGGGCCTGTGAGGCCCCCCCTCTCACGTTTCCCGTCTGTATTAGGTTACCTTGTCTATCCCTCGTAGATCTGCATTCGTTCGTCCAATGTCTGCCCTTTCCACACCTTCTACATAAACCTGAAGGCTGAGTCCTCCTATTTCTGTTATTTCTAGAAGATGCATTATTATTATTTCTGAAAATCCGTTGTTTACAATTCCTTTTCATATGACCCATTTTGCCACAATTAAAACATTTGGTATTCTGGTGTCTCCTTTTACCATTGGAAATTGCTTCTTCTACCCATGCTTCAGTGCCATAATCATATGTTTCAACATCCAGTGTATGTAAGACCCATTCTTCCAAGGGTGCTGATCTGAGCTTCAAAGGCCCCAAAATCTTTTTGCATTCCACGTTTGCATTTTCATAAGCCAAACACTCAATCAAAACGCGTCTTGCGTCTGGGTCAGGTATCCCTATTTGCACAGCCTTAGTAAGTCTTTGTAAAAAATCACTAAAGGGTTCTCTCTGACCTTGTTTAATGGTGACAAATGATTCCATTTTCTGTCCTGGGTCTTGTACCCTGTCCCAAGCACTTAAGGCTGCTGTAGTGCACAGGAAGAATGTGTTTTCATCCAAATTAGCTTGTTCTTGAGGGTCAGAAAAGAGTCCTTCACCTAGAATTTTATCTATGGAAATGTCATTTCCCTTTGCCTTTTCTAGCTGTTCTAAACGTTTAGCCTCTTGCCTGAATAAGCATTTCCATTTTAACTGCGGCCCACTTTCAAGGACTGCAGAACTCAGCTGTAGCCAGTCTGAAGGGGTGGCTCTGCTTGTCGATGCCCAAGATTTTAACATCTCTTTAACAAAGGAGGCATGCATCCCAAAAGACATGATAGCCTGTTTAATTTCCTTGAGATCATTCATACGGACAGGCTCCCATGTATCTTCCTTGATGATCCTACGGTTTTTGGAACCAATCACCTTCTCTGTGGTTATTACTGGAAAAGCAGCTGTAGGTATAGTTTTGTAGAAATTGTCCCGGAAGGATTTACCCACAGGTGTAGTTAAAGTTTGCCTTTCTACTGTATGTTCTTCTTCATCAGAATTTAGAAATTCCTCAATCTTTTCGATTCTATTCACCATTGCCTTCTGCAATGTATGTATCTCCTGTCCAGAATTATGTTCTAAAGCCTTCATTGAGGATTCTAAAGTATGAAGTTTGTCCATTAGAGATAAGTTCTCATCTTTGGACATAATTTTTATGGCATAAACCGTGCCTTCTTGTATTGACAATCTTTCCGCCAGTCTGTCATAAGTTTTAGACAAAATTCGATTGTCACATTCAACAGTTTTGATTTTCTCAGTTAATGTTTCAATCCCTTCAGAAAGTGACTGTTGGAATTTACGATTCAAATCAGCTGACCCTTCTTCCATATTAATGAATTTCTCCTTAAAATCAGCCTGAACCTTTTCTAAATTTGTCAACAGAGTCTTGTTAAAGAAAGATCTGTTCTCTTCCTGTAGAACTTTAAGCTGATTCTTGAGAAGATCATTGTCATGCTTAATAGTTTTTAGACATTCAACCATTGCCTTAATCCTGGATTCGTCCCTTAAAGATTTGTAAAACCAGCTAAAACCCAGGAAAACTATTACTCCCAGAAATATCCATAGATGTGGGATGTTAGACACCTCTTGTAAGATTTCCCACATGGCACATTCAAAAAGGTTGTTAAAGTTCTGAACTGTGATATTCTCAGACATTTTTTTTTTATAAGAAAAAAATTTTTTTACCTGCAATGACTGGTTCCTGCCAGTGGTGGCAGAAGAGTCTACTTGAGTCCTCGTGGAGAGGCTGTAAGAAAGAACTCAAAACCAAAATTTATTGTTCTGCCTGAGGAGTTGCGGGAGGGGTCACCTTGAATCAAACCAACTCTGCCGCTGTGGCGGTTTGTGTTGAAAACCGCAGGCAGGCAGGCAGGAAGGGGTTAAAAGGCTGTGAGCCTGAGAGCACTAGCAGCGAGTGGGCGAGCGGGCGAGCGGGGCCCCGTGGGGGAGGGAGGAGACTGCAGGGGCTACCGTCGCTCCGGGAGAGCGTCAAGGCTGGTCGGCGGCAGCTCTGGGGGCGGCGAACAAGACCGAGCGACCCTGACCGGAGCGCGCTGGGAGAGGCTGTCTCTGCCTCCTTCAGCAAATCCTACCGGCGTGCGCCACCACAACTGGCGATTGCTCTGGCGAGCGGGTGCCGGGTGCAAGCCAAGGACACAGTGCCGGCGCGGGCTGGAGTCCTGCCTGTGCAATCCTCGGTGCTCTTAGCGAGAGAGTGGCCGCGCAGTGGGGCACAAGGTGGTGCAGGCGGGGCTGAATGGGAAAAGCACACCCGGGGAGCGGGCGAGCCGGCTAGCAGGCCCGGGTACCTCAGTCGGTAGAGCATGAGACTCTTAATCTCAGGGTCGTGGGTTCGAGCCCCACGTTGGGTGCCAAGATGTGGGCGGTAATTGATAAATCCAGACAATTGTAATATATAAAACTTTAATAGAAAATTCCAACTCACGAATCCAAAGTTCCCGCGCCGCACAGGAAACCGGAAACCGGGGCGGAAGCGCAGAGAGCTTGCAGCTTCTGCGCTCTCCATTTATCAGTAGAAACTTTGCCCCAGGCAACCCCGCCCAAAATGGGCGGGGCCTATCACTACAAATGAAGAATATTCCAGGCAGAGGGAACAGAAGTTAAAACAACCTTAAAATATAAACAAATTCTCTACAAAACTGTCTATTTTATGGAAATGTTTAAATTTACCATCAATAATTACATATCCTGTTCACTATTATTAGCTTGTTTGGTTTTGTTTTTTGAGACAGGATTTCTCTGTGTAGTCCTGGCTGTCCTGGAACTCCCTCTGTAGACCAGGCTGGCCTCAGACCCAGAGATTCACCTGCTTCTGCCTCCGAGTGCTAGGATTAAAGATATGCACCACCATTGCCTGACGGCTGCTCATTATTTTTTTAAACTATTTTATTTATCATGCTTAAAAGTGCTCTTTTTCATGTTATTGACTTATTTTGGAAAAAAATGTTTGTGTGCTTGTTTTTTGAGACTTGGTCTTGCTATGTTTCAAGGCTGGTCTTGAATTCTTGGGACCCTGAAATCCTCCCCTCTCAGCATCACAAGCTTGAACTATCATCTTGTACAACTTTTGCTTTGCCATTTTTTAGTTTGATCAGTGTATCAGCAAGTTTGGCTGTTTCGTTATTATTCTAAGTGTTATGATTGCCAAATGTTCTGTGAAGTTCAGAACTGACAGTGCGCTACGGCATCTCAGATGTGCCAAAAGGGGTGAAAGACAAGAGGTCTCAGAATGCCCGGTGACAATTCTCGCGTTGTCACTTGAGCCAAGATAATCTACAAACTTCTTTGAAAATATTTTCTAAAATTTATTTCTTCTCCCCTTCTTTCCACAAAAAGGCAAGTATTGTTAAAACATTTCATACTTTCTTGGGGGAGAAGAAAAGGCATTCTTTGGCATTAAACCAGCCAGCACAAGGGAATTTTCTAGAATGTTAAACATTTGTTGATAGCCAAGTATTCTGGTTTTGCTTACATGAAAACCAGTCTGAATAAACACAACTGTCACACCTAGCCAAGAGCAGTGACACTCAGGAATGGCTTTCTCGGGAGCCCTTGCCCTGAAGGTTAATCTCTTCTGAAAAGTGAAAATGAAACAAGATGGTGTTGAGACTAACTCAGAAAGTGCAAAGGAGTTTGGGCCTTCCAGACCAGGACTTCTCCCTAAACCAGAGGCCAGAGCACAGAGGCTGCCTCCAGTGCTCTCGCCTCCTGACTACAAAACTAAGAGCAACATATTAAAATATGAATGACCTTTGACAGATATCGTGTAGCTAAACTGTGGAGTCAGAGCAGCTATAGTAATATAAGAGGTGATCTGTAAATCCCTGTGCATCAGTGAATGGGGGTCTGGAAAAGGTCACCAAGCAAAGATGACTACGACAGTGAAGAAGGGGATCCAGGCAGGGTAAGAGGTAAAGACAGAAACCGCTCCTTCACCCTTCCCAGTTCAGGATCCACCTATGCCTGAGCAATGAGAGATTTGAGTATAATCCACAAGCATTGCATCTAGTAGTTGTAGCCTGTTGTTCTGTGAACAGTTGCTTAGACTGCCGTGGGGTAATATCATAATATACAGTATAACATGGCATGTGCCCTTTTGTCCTCAATATAAAGCCCTCTGTGCACTGTTAATAGAATAATCTGGCTGATGATTGCAAGGTATGCTAGTTATTCATCTAAGATTACTGAAATGGGGGAAGCAGGAAGGAACAGGAAAGAGGAGAGAGAAAAGAGAAGAGAGAGGGGAGAGAGAGACAGAGAGACAGAGAGACAGAGACAGAGAGAGAGAGAGAGAGAGAGAGAGAGAGAAATAGAAACAGAGAGAGCAAGAGAGAGAGAACTCTGGTGTACCAACATACCACTGTATTTGATGAATTCACAGTTCCCCTTGCGTCTAAAATGCTACTAGGTCTCTGTCATCATCTTGGAGAAAATGGAAAGATGGTGTTAACATCATTTTTTGGTAGAGTTTAGTTTCTTGCCAAAGCCGTATTATCTTATCTGACGTATCATAGACAAACTAAGATATGTTAGGCCATTTTTTTTCTTCTGTAAAAGCATCGGAATTGTCCTTCAAGTGCTGCCTTTGAAATCTAAAGGGGAGGCTTCACACTCTGATTCTGCTGTATTCAGGCTGTTTGGTTTAAGGAAGTGTATGCCCCATCTCTCTCTGCTGTAGCAATGTGTATAGTATCTGAAATAAAAACAGTGCTTACCTTGCATAGATATGGAGATAATTTCATGAGAAAACACACACAAAATAAACTTTACTCAGCACAACGTGCACTGTGAGCATCAAACAAATGTTCTCATTAACTTCTGGATGTGGTAATCCCGAGTGCCCCGCCGCAAGCGGGAAGAGATGGAGAACAACAGAGGACCATTAGCCATGTCTCCTCCCGAGCCATCTGGCATTGATTTTTCAGCTGCTCGTCCTGGGGACTCAGTAGGACCATAAAATAAAAGGTAATAATAATAAAGGAAGTAATGATTCTCCTCTGACCACTCGGCTGCTGAAATAAAGGGACCCCAAATCTTATACCCTATTGGATAACACATGGAAAGCCTTGTAAAATGGGCTACCTGTGGCTAGTTTGGTGACTACTGGCTGAGCGAGTGGGCCATTTGGCATGCCAGGGGTGGGTTATGCTATCCAGTAGCACTGTGATCTCCTCATTCTCGTCACAACCTGCAGAGGTGTTTCATGAAAGAATTAACCCCAAGCAGCTTTCTGTAGCAGTAAAATGGCATGCTGGGTAGAAGGCCTGCTCATTTGCAACATGGAGTTTACTTTTCCTAGGAGGCAGAGGGAGAGAGAATATAGGTGAGAGAGAAAAACACTGACAAAATGTGCAAAGGGTGGGTGGAGAGGAAATTTATATGGAGTCTCCCTGTTCTTTATGCCTTAAACAAGTATATGATTGCTAAGTGTCTTTTATCCAGCTAGAATAAAAAAAAAAGTAGTTTGTTAAATTAAGAAAGATGCTTTGATTCTTTTTGGTCATTCTGAGATAATATATATTCACCACAGACAATGTAAAAAAAAGATACATTAAAACAAAACATTCTTTAATTCCCCACAACAGAGAGGGAATTCAAACTAGTAGAAAAGGGTCTTTCCCCCACATCAATCCAGCTTGGGAGACATTTTGTTAGCGACACATGGTCTTCACCCCACCCCAAAACAACGAAGGGTTCTGTGTGCTAACAACATGTGTGTTTATTTGTTTGTTTGTTTTTAAGGTAAAACAGAATTCTGCACTCTTATGAAACTTTGTAAAATAATATTTCAAGCTATATAGTCACCAGAATCAGGTCTCAGTACCGCCTACACTCCCCTTGATCCATGCAGCTCCCTTGGCTTCCTGGGCCTGGTCTCTCTGGGCTTCCACATTGTCTGCCAAGCTGTTCCCCTCCTTGCCAGCATCAGACTTTCCTTTCTTCTGTCTGGCACCTCCTCTTTCTTCTTTGCACGGGCCATCTTAGGCTTGGACTCAGGCTTTGGAGGAGTAGATCCAGCGGGCGACCTTGCCGATCTTCTCTCTGGCTCCTTCTCCTAGGCTGAACCGCCTTTAGCACCCTTCAGCCTTTCTCTGGGCCATGGCCCAGGAGGCAGCTGGTGATGGAGGCCCTGAGAACTGAGATCTGGCCACACTCAGCTTGGGTCCACCGTGGTGCTTTTCTCGCCGCTTCTTCACACTGTTTCCTCTGCTAACTCTTTAGCTAGCTCATGAAAAGGGACTTGAGCTTCTGAGGACTTAAGGGCCTTCTGCCGCCACCCAGAGAGTCACAGCTAAAACTGTGTCACCAGAAAGAATCAGTTCTGCCTAGAGACTGCAAACGCAAGGCTTAGACCAAGCAGATGCAACAGCAGGGTGGAATTTAATTCCTTTGAACATTAGCTCAGAAGAGCCAGAATCTGATATCAGACATAAATCCTGAGGGTTTTTATATATTTTTTGTTTTACTATGAAAGGACTGACACCTTTAGAATGGAATTTCTCCTCAGGAATTTGAAAATGGGAAAAGTGGTTCGTATGAGAATATGGGCACCTCTATGCTGCTATGTCATTACCCAGATACTTCAATAGTCTTGGCTAGCCCCCTCGTGAGCCCCTGCTAGGCTGTGCTGAGCGCTAGGACCGCGCACAATGTGGGGCAAGAGGTAAAGTGCTAATGAGCTCCCTATAATCTTGGGGCTAAGATCCGGTTCATGTAAAATGCTCAGGATGCCAGAACGCCTGCCGCAGCTTTCCAACTGCTTTCCCCACCTTGACCAAGAAACTTGCTCCCTAAACAATGGGGAAATGCAGCCAGGCCCTGAAATAAAAAGTGCAAGAATAGTTGGGGACAGCCCGATGACTCTTGCAAACATTTTACTTTTGCAAAGCTCTTCTCTAAGTACATGCAAAATACCATTGCGGGTCATCTACTTTTTCAGCTGCTATATTCAGAAAATGCATGTCCTGAAGGAAACTTACGAGACTACCACAGACAGGAAGATGAAGACTCAGTCAAGAGTCTCCAGGACCAGAACCTGGGGCTGCACAGTTTCTTTGGGGTTGAGCCTCTTCCAGGTATGCCAGCTTACCATTTCAGAGAGGAACACATTATAGACCCAAGATAATGTTTTTTTTTTCTTCTTCCCCACTATTTTGTTACACACACACTCAAATACACACACACACTATCTGGCAGACAGTTTGATTGTTGGTCATAGATTTTTAGTGTTTTGATTGTGACATTTGTTTTTCAAAGACTATATGAAAATGTCATCTGAATTTGTTGTTGTTGTTGTTGTTTGGGCTTTTGAGGTAGGGTTTCTCTGTATAGGCCTGGCTCTCATGAGCTTGCTCTGTAGACCTGACTGCCCTTGAGTTTGCAGAGATCCGCCTGCTGCTGCCTCCCAAGTGCTGGGATTAAAGGCGTGCACCACCAGTGCTCAGCCCGTCATCTGGATTCTTTAAGTGTAAGTGTTCCTGTGGAGTTTTATTCATCCATAAAGAAGGTCAAAATTGCATTTTTGCCGGGAAAATGTATAGAGCTCATCATACTGACTGAACTATGTGACTCTCAGAAGGATGGAGATCACATGTTTCTCGTCATTTATGGTTCCTAGATTGTGGATACATGAAATCATGAATGTACAGATGTCATGAAAGCTGAGCCAAATGATGGTGCTGGAGAGACGGTGTGATGGCTAAGAGCAGCTCACAGACATGTGGAACTCCATTTCTGAGGCATCCGATATCCTCTTTTGGCCTCCTCAGGCAGCAGGCATGCGTGTGGTGCACTTATATGCATGCAGGCAAACACTCATGCACATACAGACAAGAATAATAAATCTCTTTTAAACGTGAAAACAAAATAAAGGAACAAAGGAGACTTTGGGGTGTGGGAAATAAAGCAGAGTTGATGGATGGGGGATATACTCACTGTATTTTAAACACTTGTATAAATATGTCCTTGTGAAACCCAGTACTATGTACAATGAATGTACACCAATAAAATAAAATTGAAAATATTTTTTAAATATTAAGAAAACTGATGCCATTTACAGTATTCATTTTCAATATTTTTATAGTAAACTGCTTATCTCCCTTGATTTTGATTATAGAACTTAATTTTTAAATGACCAAATAAAAATGGATATGCAATTAGTATTATCCTTATTGGGTATTTCCAAGAAGACCGCAGTTCTGGTTGCTTCCTTATTCATTTGCTAGGGTTGCCATGGCAATGACCACACATTGAGTGCCTTAAGCAACAGGTAGCTATTGTCTCATGGTTTTGGAGGCTGGAACTCCAAAACACAGTATTGTCAGGGTGGGTGCTTTCTGGGAGCATCTCTTGTATGCTTCTCTTTCAGCTGCTGGTGCTTTGCTGCTAATCTTTGCCCTCCTTGGCTCATGGGAAGCATCCTCCTCACCTCTTCTCCCATCTAAGTACCAACCAGGCCAGACCCTGCTTAGCTTCTGAGCTCACACAAGATCTGGCATGCTCAGGGTAGCATCGTCAGAGGCACCACTTTGTGTGTGTGTGTGTATGTGTGAGAGAGAGAGAGAGAGAGAGAGACAGAGACAGAGACACAGAGACACAGAGACAGGGAGAGAAAGAGAGAGAGCACATTTTCCCTTTACAAGGATAATAGACATTGGATGGAGTTCCATCTTACCTTATTTTGAATTCATGTTAAGTAGTTACTTGCAGCAACCCTATTCCAAAATGAGATTAGCTTCTTATATATGCAGTATTATGGTGATATTTTATTTATGTTTTAATAAACAAAGTTTGCCTGAAGATCAGAAGATAAAACTAAGCCACCAGAGACCAGGCACCTTTAATCCCAGGATTTGGGAGACAGAGGCAGATGGATCTCTGTGAGTTCAAGGCCACTCTGGGCTACACAAGATCAGTGCAGAAACAGATCCAAGTGGTGGTAGCCTATACCTTTAATCCTAGAATCACGCCTTTAATCCCAGCTCTAATGGGGAATATAAAATGGGAGGAAAAAGAGACTCAGGGCTCAGTCTGTAGTCGCCCAGTCTTGGTAGAGGTAAGACTTTTCTAGAGGCTTGGATGTTTTGTTTTTCTGATCTTCAGCTTGAACCCCAATATCTGTCTCTGGGTTTTTACTATTCATGCTACACAGCCTTATGCCTTCAGCATAGGAATCAGACTCAGAATTTTCATTACATAGCTGAAGAATAAAAATTGCCTTCTTTCCTATGGCCATGTCACACTTACAGTTGGAAACAGGAAAGGAAGCGGAGGAAGCAGAGGGAGGTGAAAGAAACGACTTTCACCCGACTCTTCTAACAGGCCAGTTACGGCTGAGGCATCTGAAGCTCACACATCCTTTAGCACGATCTCCACTGCGACAGGGGGGCAAGCACGGATGGTGAAACTGAGCCTCGTAGAGATTAAGTCACTTTCCACTGGCAATTTAGGAACCAGGCTCAAGGGTGGATGTGTGCAAAACCTGGGCACTTTCTTGATGCTCTCCTCGCTCCTCTGCAAGAAGTCCTGTGTGATCAAATGCAAAACAGTGCAGATAATAGGGGTGACCATAAAAGGAGCCTGGGGAACTCTCCTATTAAAACAATTGCTTCTGCTGCCGCTGCATGGAGCAAAACCGGCAGACAGACTGAAGCAATGGGGACAGTGCTGACAGTGGGTACACAATACCACACTCCTGCCTAGTCACAGCAGGACTTTACCTCTCGTTGTGAACGGGGAGGGGGGATAGTTTCTGAGAGATACAAAAGAGACAGCAACATACGTGGAATATTTATGAATGCCAGGCCTTGAAACCCATTTGATTTGGAGACCCTAAGCCTGGTAATATCACTTCGCAACTATCTCACCAGCAGTAGGTAATGGTTACTGCCAATGTGTCACACTCGTACCGAATGCTCTTCCTGTTTTATCTCACTTAAACCTCCTGGTAATCCCCAGGTTCAGGGGCAGTATTATCGCCATTTCTCAGATTCGGGAGCAGAGGAACGGAGCCCAGTCCTGAAGCCTCCAGCAATGTCCCTGCTGATTCTCATCAAAGCCCGGCTCCAAAGGTGAGTTCATGGGCTCATAACCATGCTCTGTAGCTAGCTGTTTTTCCATAGTGGAATTGTAGTGACTTTGGAAAAGGATTTGGGGTGTGGTAAAATCTGATTTAGAATCCTGGACCCACCACTTGTCTTAGGTCTCATTTGTCATTTTCAAAAGTGTAATAAGAATGTTTTCCCCAGGGGGTTATTAAGAAGAAAAGTGAATCGTGATCATTGGTGCCTATGGAAGAGCCGTTAAATTTATTATTTGCCAGGGGGCACAGCATCCCTTTGAGTCATATTGCTACATTTCCAAGTTTTATCAATCTTACTTCTTGGTAACTTCCCACCTTAGAAAAAAAGAGAATTCAAGTGCCTCTGGGAAGAATGGGCACCTGCTGGAATAAGGTAGGCTGTTTCCTCTGTTCAGGACAGAGCAAGACAATAATCTCAAAAGTCAGCGTTTCCCCCTGAGCAGACAGTTCTCCAAAGATAAAGTCTAAACAGCCAAGGAGCCTGTGAAGCCAGTGACCCACAGCAGAGGAATGAAATTAAAAGCGCAATGAGATTTCATCCCAGTGGAAGTCATCAAGAAAACAAATAAATGCTAGCGAGGATGTGGGTGGAGAGGGAACTTCTACCTTGTCTAGTAGGAGTCTAAAGCAATCCAGCCTCTATGGAAGTCAGCCTGGAGGTTCCTGAAAAAAAAATCAATCAAACAAACAAACAATCCTCCAGACCTGCCATATGACCCAGCTAAACCACTACTAGATATATACCCAAATGAGTCCAAACCAACGCACTGCAGGGATGTTTACACGTAATGTTTATTGCAGAATTTTCACGATAGCTAAGCTACGGAACCAACCCAAGTGTCCATTAACAGAGGAATGGTTAAAGAAACTGTAACATATACAACGGAATGTGCTCAGCCATAAAAAGGCGTGAAATTGGGCTGAAGAGGTGTCCCAGTGGCTTGAGTGGTGGCTGCTCTTCCAGAGCACACAAATTTGGCTCACAGTATGCATGTTGGATAGCCCACAAACGCTGATAACTCTCTCGGGGTCTTTTTCCTGCCTTTCCTGAGCACCTGCGTGCACATGTGCACATGAACACATACACACACATGCATGCATGCACGCAGGGAAAGGGAGAGGAGGAAGCTATGTCATTCGCAGCATATATGCAATTAAAGCTAATCATATCAAGTGAATTCAGTCGATTCAGAAAGATTAGCAGCACGTGCTTTCTATTTGTGAGTCCTAGGTCTCTTCTAGTTGCATAAAAGCATATGTGTACACATGAGATGAGCAGAATCCAATTTTCTAGACAAACAGAGGGACCAATGGAGGGGGCAAGAAGAGGGAGAGGAGTGGGCTATGGTGGGGGAACCTGTTCCTAGTACATTTACATAGATGCGTGAAATTGCCTTGTGTAACCAAGCATAGTCCAATAATAATAAGCAATGAAGAGTTAGCTTTATTAGCATCCAGAGAACACCTGAAATGTAATTGCCTGAGTAGGGGAGACAATCTCTAAACTCTCTTAGTTGGCTCTCCTTCTGCTTGAATAAGGGCCCAACACTGAGGAAAGGAACTAGGAATCATGTAGGGATAAGTCCCGCCCCTTAGGGGGCGTGTTTGCCTTGGGCTAATGTTTGCCTATAAATTTGGGGAGCGTGCTCCCAGACGCTTGCTTCTGCTCTCCTGGTCTCCGCAGGAACGGTGGTTCTGTAAGTCTGTTTCACCATTAAAGCTGTCTGCATTTGTTACAATCTGTCTGCATTCGCTTACACTGTTACATTTTGGCGTCCAACGTCGGGCAAAAAGCCCCCGACTCAAGCGCGTAGCCCGCTAGCTAACACAGCATGCTCCCGGGTGCCATTTTTTAGTTGGTGACTCGGGCCCCAGTGCCGAGTCCGAGATATACTCGGCCACACAGGCCCATTCTGCCCTGCCTGCTCGCCGGAGCAATTAACCCTTCCTTGCCTGCCTTGGCTAGGTTTGCAGTGGAGCCCTGCTGCCTGAATTAGTGGAAGCTTAGGTACCTGCGATTTTGCAACAAAAGCCGCCACAGTGGCAGATTTGGTCTGATACAAAGTGACTTGGCCGGTTCTGGTGGCACAGACCGGTAGGATTTGCTGAAAAAGGCAGAGGCAGGCGGATCTCTGTGAGTTCGAGGCCGGCCAGGTGGTGGTGGTGCATGCCTTTAATCCCAGCTCTCGGGAGGCAGAGACAGGTGGATCTCTGTGAGTTCGAGGCCAGCCTGGTCTACAGGAGCTACTGGCAGGAACCGGTCATTGCAGGTAAAAAATTTTTCTTTTTAAAAAAAAATGTCTGAACACGTTACCATTCAAGAATTTAACAGTTTTTTTAATTGTACCATGTGGGAGATTTTACAAGAGGTATCTATCACCCCACATCTGTGGATCTTTCTGGGATTCGTAGTTTTCCTTGGCACTATATGGTTTGATAATAGAAATATGATAAAGTCTTTACAAGCAGAGGTTGCACGCTTAAAAACAATTGAGAATGACAACAATCTTCTCAAGAATCAGTTTGAAGTTCTCCAGGAAGAGAACAGATCTTTGTATAATATGACTCAGGCAACTGAGCAAAATTTAGAAAAGGTACAGGCTGATGTTAAGGAGAAATTCATTACTATGGAAGAGGGAACAGCTGATTTGGATCGTAAGCTTCAGTCCCTTTCTGTAGGAACTGAAACATTAACTGAGAGAATCAAAACTGCTGAATGTGACAATCGGATTTTGTCTAAAACTTATGACAGATTGGCGGAAAGATTGTCAATACAAGAAGGCACGGTTTATGCCATAAAAATTATGTCCAAAGATGAGATGTTATCTCTAATGGACAAGCTTCATACTCTAGAATCCTCAATGAAGGCTTTGGAACATAATTCTGGACAGGAGATTCAGACATTGCAGAAGGCAATGGTGAATAGAATTGAAAAGATTGAGGAATTTCTAAATTCTGATGAAGAAGAGCAAAGGGTAGAAGGGCAAATTTTAACTACATCTGTGCGTAAATCTCTCCGGGACAATTTCCACAAAGCTCTACCTACTGCTCTACCTGCCTTTCCAGTAATAACAACAGAGAAGGTGATTGGTTCCAGAAACCCTAGGGTCATCAAGGAAGATACATGGGAGCCTGTCCGTATGAATGATCTCAAAGAAATTAAACAGGCTGTCATGACTTTTGGGATGCACGCCTCTTTTGTTAAAGAGATGCTAAAATCTTGGGCCATGACAAGCAGAGCAACCCCTTTGGACTGGCTCCAGCTGAGCTCTGCAGTACTTGAGAGTGGACCGCAATTGAAATGGAAATGCTTATTCAGGCAAGAGGCTAGACTTTTAGAACAGCAGGAAAAAGCAAAGGGAATTGACATTTCCCTAGATAAAATTCTAGGTGAAGGCCTCTTTTCTGACCCTCAGGAACAAGCTAATTTGGATGAAAACACACTCTCCATGTGTACTACAGCAGCCTTAAGGGCTTGGGAAAGGATACAAGACCCAGGACAGAGAATGGAATCATTTGTCAGAGTTAAACAGGGTCAGAGAGAACACTTTAGTGACTTTTTACAAAGACTAACTAAGGCTGTACAAATAGGGATATCTGACCCAGAAGCAAGACGTATAATGATTCAGTCTTTGGCTTATGAAAATGCAAATGTGGAATGCAAAAGGATTTTGGGGCCTTTAAAGCTCAGATCAGCGCCCTTGGAAGAATGGGTCTTGCATACTTTGAATGCTGATACACTTGATTATGGCACTGAAGCATGGGTAGAAGAAGCAATTTCCAATGGTAAAAGGAGACACCAGAATACTAAATGTTTTAATTGTGGCAAAATGGGTCATATGAAAAGGAATTGTAAACAACGGATTTTCAGAAATAATAATAATGCATCTTCTAGAAATAACAGAAATAGGAGGACTCAGCCTTCAGGTTTATGTAGAAGATGTGGAAAGGGCAGACATTGGACGAATGAATGCAGATCTACAAGAGATAGACAAGGCAACCTGATACAGACGGGAAACGTGAGAGGGGGCCTCACAGGCCCCCATGGCAAACATGGTTCAGTCATTTCCAGTTTCTGCAGAGAACGTGCCTCGTCAGGACAATTAGGAAGCCCCATGCCTACTGTTACAAGCAATAATGATCAGAAAGATGAGTTACGTGTGTTTTGGCAAACTTCTATAAATGATCAAAGACCTAAGCTGAGAGTGTGTGTAAATGGCATTTTTATTACTGGCCTGCTAGACACAGGTGCTGATGTAAGTATCATTACCCCAGAATCTTGGCATCCGTATTGGCCTCTTCAGAATGTAAATGTTCAGCTCCTGGGAATTGGAACCCTATCTCGAGTAAGGCAGAGCACGAGATGGGTTGAATGTATAGGGCCAGAGGGACAAATAGGAAAATTAAGGCCATATGTAGCCAATATTGCAATGAATTTATGGGGTCGTGACCTATTACAACAATGGAATACCGAAATTAACATTCCTGCTACTTCTAGAGCCTATATTTCTGAGAATAATATTAAAAGATATTACAAACGGAGAAAACAGGCCATTTGGGCTGTACAAGAACAAGCAATTGATGTCCCTTCAGAGATACCAACAGCCTTGCCTCTAAAATGGTTGACTGAGAAACCAATATGGACAAAGCAATGGCCTTTAGCTGAGGAAAAGTTACAGGCTTTAGAACAGCTGGTACAAGAACAATTAGATGCTGGACATATAGAAGAATCTACCAGCCCTTGGAATTCTCCTGTATTTGTGGTTAAGAAAAAATCAGGTAAATGGAGAATGGTGACAGATCTCGGGGCCATCAACAAGGTTATTCAATGTATGGGCCCTCTGCAATCTGGAATTCCTTTGCCCTCTTTATTACCAAAAGGATGGCCTCTCATAGTTATTGATTTAAAGGATTGTTTTTTCACCATACCTTTACAAAAAGATAGAGAAAAGTTTGCCTTCACAGTGCCTACTTATAACAATTCTCAACCTTCGAGGAGGTACCACTGGGCCATTCTCCCCCAGGGTATGTTAAATAGCCCTTCCCTGTGCCAATATTTTGTGAACCAACCATTGCAAATAATACGCAAGAAATTTCCCAAATCTATAGTATACCATTACATGGACGACATTTTGTTATCCGATTCAAACATGGATACCTTAAACAGACTGTTTGAAGAAATGAAGATACTTTTACCTAAATGGGGATTGCAATTCTCTCCTGAAAAGATTCAGAGGGGAGATTCTGTTAATTATTTAGGTTATAAAATAGGTCTGCAAAAAATTAAGACACAAAAGGCACAAATTAGGAGAGATCGCCTACTGACTCTTAATGACTTTCAAAGACTGTTAGGAGACATTTCTAGTCTACGACCAGCTATTGGGATAACACCTGATCTAATAATTCATTTGAACAAAACCTTGGATGGTGATAAAGATTTAAACAGTCCCAGAGAATTAACAGCTGAAGCAGAAAAGGAACTGACAATGATTGAGGAAAAATTACAACAGGCACATATGGACAGGGTGAATCCAGAGCTCGATTGTATTCTTGTCATACTACCATCAAAAATTTCTCCTACAGGAATTTTAATGCAGAGAGATGATATTATCTTGGAATGGATCTTTTTACCACATAAACCAAGTAAGAAACTGAAAACTTATATGGAAAAAGTCTCTGAGTTAATTATAAAAGGCAAGCTGAGACTTCGTCAACTAGCAGGCATAGACCCAGCAGAAATTATAGTGCCTTTCACTGCTGATGAACTAAAGAAATTATGGGAAGATAATGAACCATGGCAAAGAGCTTGTGCTAATTTTTTGGGAGACATTAATAACAACTATCCAAAAAGCAAGAGGCTTAACTTCATAAAGAGAACTTCTTGGATCCTTCCTCGAATCGTTCGTGATGCTCCAATAACTGGAGCCCATACATTCTATACTGATGCCAATAAATCAGGGAAGGCAGGTTACAAATCAGAAGACTTGGGTAAGGTGGAACAAAGTCCTTATGATTCTGTCCAGAAGGCAGAATTATATGCCATTCTTATGGTGCTAAGGGATTTTAAAGAACCTATTAATATAGTTACTGATCCACAATACGCAGAAAGAGTTATTTTACATATTGAAACTGCTGAATTTATACCTGATGATACAGAACTAACCTCATTGTTTATCCAGGTTCAAGATTTGATCAGGAACAGGCTTTGCCCTATGTACATAACACACATCCGATCCCATACGGGTCTGCCAGGTCCTCTAGCACAAGGTAATGCAGAAATCGATCAATTATTGATTGGTAGTGTGCTACAAGCCTCTGAATTTCATAAAAAACATCATGTTAATAGCAAAGGTTTGAAAAAAGAGTTTTCTATTACATGGCAACAAGCTAAAGAGATTGTAAAGAAATGCCCTACTTGCTCTTTCTATAACCAAACGCCACTGCCTGCAGGGGCTAATCCAAAGGGCACCCAAAGGAATGAAATCTGGCAGATGGATGTGTTCCTCTTTGCAGAATTTGGCAAATTAAAATATGTTCATCACACCACTGACACTTATTCAGGCTTTCAGTGGGCAACTGCTTTAAGTTCAGAAAAAGCTGATTCAGTAATCACTCATTTATTAGAAGTCATGGCTATCATGGGTATACCTACACAAATAAAGATGGATAATGGTCCTGGTTATGTCTCTAGGAAAATGAAACTGTTTTTTGATTATTACCATATCAAGCATGTTACAGGTATACCATACAATCCTACAGGTCAAGCAGTCATAGAAAGATCAAATCGAACTATAAAGGATATGTTGAACAAACAGAAAGGGGTGGAGAACACCCCCAGAAATAGGTTACATAATGCTTTGTTAACCTTGAATTTTCTCAATGCTAATGTGAAGGGAACAACGGCTGCAGAAAGACATTGGATAATGGAAAAGTCTACTGAACTAAATCAACCAGTTTATTTCAAGGATGTGCTGACCGCACAATGGAAGCCAGGAGATGTGCTGCGTTGGGGAAGGGGTTTTGCTCTTATTTCCACAGGTGAGGAAAAATTGTGGATACCGTCAAAATTAATAAAGGTTCGGTTTGACGAAAAGAAGCCACTTGGAAAAGATAAATAACAATTCATTCACAAGGATGGCAAGCATACTGATGGTAAGAAATACAGATAGGTTGGGGGCAGGGTTCTTTTCTTATCTCCAAAGGAAAATACTCATCTTCAAAGAAATTAAGGGACCCTGAATATTTAATTACTGATGGATGGACACATTTTGTAAGTATTAATTATATATATATATATGTCTTATTAAACATTTCTTTATAAATATGTAGAGCTGGTTTTGAAGTTGGACTCTGGCTCAGTCCCTCTACAATTCCAAGCCTGTTAGTAAGAGAAAAACCCAGAGTTTCTGGAGTTTCTGTCTCATGTCAAGAGCCAATGATATGGGACAGAAAGAAATATGAGTTTAGAAAACATTTTTGCTTTTCTTCATATCTATCATACTTTTCATTAAATATATCTATCATGCCTTTCATTGAATATATATATATATATGTATGTCTATATATGTCTATATGATTAATGTTTAAGTTTTTCACAATGAACAATGAGTTTTTCCTGAAGTAACATTTGAAGTTTCCAGGAAGAAGATGGGGCCCCACAACAACAACTCTGCCTGGTTGTTATGACGTCATGATACCAATAGCGCTACTACAAGACCTGTTTTGGGTACCAGCTGCACAAGACGATCCCAACTTGGTTAGCTGAAATGGTGCACATCTTGTACAACATTCTGGCCAGACCTCCACAAAATACTCAGAGACTATTTGCAATTTTAAAATCTTGAAATTTAACCATCATTTTACTTTCACAGGATCCCCCAGAAAGAATGTCGCCCCCATGACAGCTGGAAGTAATTCTAGAGAACGACGTCCCCTCTCCCAATAAAGTTTGCCCCTGGGTTTAGGGACATCATTTAGAGGTTGGGACGTTGGGGGAGGAATTTTATAAGCTCAGGGATCATTTTGAAACAAAAGAAAAAAGAAAAAAAAGAGGGAATGATGGGATAATAGATTTATAATTGTGAGTTACTGTTTTTAGACAAATATGTTGGCATCGATTCTTGTATATTGATACAAAGTTAAATTATATTGACTATTGTATACATGCTTGTTTCTACCTCTGTTTAAAACATTTTTTATGTATTGACATATATTGTATTGATATATATACTGTATATATTTACCATATTGCAGTGTACATTTCTACCTCTGATTAAGATACTTATATGTTTGTGTGTTGATATATATTTACCATATTGCAATGTATATTTGTACAGTGTTTATATTTGGAGGTCATTATCCTCATTTGTTACACAGTTGTTTATTGTCTTAGTCTTTAAGTTAGATAGATATTGAGAATTATATAGATTAATAGTCATCTAAGTTTGTCATTTATAATTAGACTAATCAGGTTCTTTAGATATATAGAGATTATACTCAGTATAGATAATCTTCAACCTCTTCAAAGAGCTGTAGAATATGGCCTTTAATATAACTCAGAGTTTCGTGATAGTGAGACACAATTGCTCCTGGCAACACCGCTCTATTCCCAAGAGAATGTTGAGCACCAAGACACTCCACTGGGAGCTTGTCTTCTTGGCAGAACTGGCCTTTGGGTTAAGAAAAGCCCATACCTCAACTTCTGACAATGAAACAGGATTGTCTTATCCTGCCAAGACAGGGTAGGATAGTTCTAAGAAAGTTCCTTGCCTTTAATAATGGTATGTCAGTTATGTTAGGCCTTAGCCGAAGTTGGTTGACTCAACATTGCAAACGAGACTTTGGGTGATTGCCCAGGTAGTCAGTTGTCTCTGTCAATTGTTGCACATTTTGGATATATCTCGTTTGTTAAGTAATATTTATTCCCTTCTCAGATCTTTGATAGAGTTGAAGATTATATAATTGTAGTTACTCTCTACATTATTTAGACTCCTTGAGATAGAATGTTTAGCAAAACTTTTGATTCTCAATATTGTTTGTTATATTTATTATTTGTTATTATTGTATATAGTTGTATTTGGTTTAGTTCTGTCTTATTTAGACAAAAGGGGGAGATGTAGGGATAAGTCCCGCCCCTTAGGGGGCGTGTTTGCCTCGGGCTAATGTTTGCCTATTATTTGGCGAGCATGCTCCCAGACGCTTGCTTCTGCTCTCCTGGTCTCGGCAGGAACGGTGGTTCTGTAAGTCTATTTCACCATTAAAGCTGTCTGCATTTGTTACAATCTGTCTGCATTTGCTTACACTGTTACAGAATCAGAGGAAGAAACACAGCCAAGGGAGAGAGGCTTCCAGAGGCAGGAAATTCCTCAAAGAACTGGGGCTAGTGGCCAGTCTCTCTGGCTTGGACATTATATAGGAGGCTTCAGGCTTGTGGTAGAGCCTCGTTTTAGACTAAGTCTTACTTCCTCAGCAGTAGCAACAAGCATGCAGCCATGGTAGAAGGCCACTCAACCAGACTTGACCATAGTCCCGGTTACACGGAGGTCAGAGGAGGCTGATACAAAGCAAACCTTTAGCAGAGGTTTGGAAGAAGCAGGCCCAAGATCGGCACACTCTGCTGGGAAACGGGAGTTAGAGAAGAGAGAACTGCTGAAGGGCTGAAGGGCTGTTACCCTGGTGTAAATATCAGTGAACAATAAGGGAGACCCTGTTTCAAAATGGAAGAGGAGGACCTGTACCCAACGGGGTCCTGCAACTCCTACAGAAATATGGATCTGCATGCACACACGCAGGCACGTGTACACACTCTCACATACAAGACGAGGTGCAGAAATTCACTCTCCGGAGTGACTCATTGTTCAATTAGGATACAAATGAGAACACAGAAAGTCTTCATAACTGAGGGAAACTGCCAGAGACAAGTAAACTGGAGTGGTGTGGTTTGGGAAATTCTGTGGTATTTTTAGCCTGAGTTGTTCAGAAAGCAGAGCCTGAGGCTATGAGCTTATGGGTCTTCTATGTTATTACGAATTTTATCCCAGGTGTGAGGGGACAGAGGCGAGGAGCTGAAACAGGGGCGGGGAGCCAATATGAGATTACACTGTCGGACTCAAAGCTGATAACTCGGACTGAACGCTTAAATCCACAAACTTATTCAGGTCCCAGAAACTATCTCAACAAAGTCTGTGCAGAGGGAAAAAGAACTTATTGGCTGTTTCCTTTTGTGTCTGTAAAAGCCAGAAGAACAGTCATGCTGGATATAATCTTGACTGTCTCTTCCACACATCTGCCTGCCTGCCTGCTCCTGGCTTGGTTTGTCCAATAGTTGTCCAAACCCAAGACTGGGAACATAGTCCTTGGCTAGTACACATGAGGCATAGTTCCAACTTCAGAGCTACACATGAGCCTTCATGTGAATGCATACACACACACACAATTATTCCTATAGCTTCTCAGATTTTTGATTAAAGTCAGGTATAGTTTCCATGAAGAGTCTGCCATCTAGCCTACCACAGAATCTGAACATCAGAACCACTCCTAGAAGTAGCCAGGTTGGACCTCATACTTCAGCACCTCAACAGAGCTGAATACGGGCTTTCTTCTAACACAGGACACCTGGCTGAGAGCCCTTTCTCTTGTATTAGCTATCTATCTCACTTAGAGGCCAGAACTTGATTGTTTTGACTTGGTTTCCTAGATCGTAAAACTGTAGGATGAAGCATTTCATCTGAAAAAGAAGGAAGGAACCATTGAAATCAAGACAGGAAGCAAGGAGTACTGGTAATGAACCAGGACCTTGTCTTCCATCTTACAACAAATCCATAAGACGGGTGGGGGCATCACCATTTTGAGGATGAGAAGCCAGGACCTAGGAATTACAAAATTAACAAGCCGCCAAGGCCAGCATTTAAATCAGCTATATGCAGCCTCAAAACCCCTCCTCCTCCCTTGCCCTCTGAATTCTTCCCCCTCTCCCTTCCTCCCTTTTCCTCTGTCTGTCTCATTTTGAAACAAATTTTAAATTTCACAAGCACTGTATGACTTGTGAAAATTCAAATGTTTCTGAAAAAGTTAGTGTGTCCTGGGAAGTACTGTCTGCCCTGTTTTCAACTCCATAGATGCGTTCCAATCTTCTCTTTCAGTTCATAAATTCTCTGGCAGGAAAAATAAATGAAATGTATGAGTCTAAAGACATGATAATTAACTCCAAACAACTGTTTGGAGTTTACTCAGTTAATAAAAACAGCAAATCGTGAAATATATATGTTGCCATTAAAGACGTGGATCCAAAGAGAACAAACGCAAGGATACAAACAGGTTCAGGCAGGATGAGCTCCTTGTTCCTGGTGGCTAGAGGCGACAGAGTCCTGTTTACATTCACTTGAGAACACGGCTAAAGGACTTGAGGGCTCCTCTTGATTATAGCAATTCGTTCTATGATAGTCACTGCGGTTTAGCACCACACCACGCCATGTGCTAGAGATTGCATGTATTGTCATTTAGCCCATATGACAATCCTCGAGAGTGGATATCATCTCATTTTGTTGTTGCTGAAGCAGCTGAAGCTTGGGTCGAGGTGACAGAATGGTAAGAGGTTCAACCCAACTTGCCAGATTTCAAAATGCCCACTGTCTAGCTCCCATCCATTCGTTTGGAGGACCTAATGGCAGAGCAGATTCTCACCAGCTGTGAAAACTGCCCACACCCAGTCCCCTGGGCCCTTTTTGATCTTATCTCCAACCCACTTCTGGAGTAACTTATGATTCTCCAACAACACAGTGTTGTGAGCACCTGCAATACTGTGTTCTTTTTCTGGGACATTCTTCTGTTGTTTTCCGAACCGTAAACAACGCTCATCTTTTAGTTCAAGCATCACTTCTTCCAGGAAGCCTGGGCAGCTTCACCCCCTCCATTACAACATTATACCTATTCCTTCATTTGGGACCGTCCATGTCTTCCCACAATGCTTTGTGTTACCTTTCTTAAAGCACTTAGCTAATGGGTTCTACATATTGGACACTGCCTGTTTCCCTATACTTCACAGCGAACTCTTGAAGAATAGGAGCCATAGCTGTTTTAAAGTCACATCTCTGGCCCTATCATGGTGTCTAACACAAAGGAGACAGGTGTCAAATAATTGATGTGTCCATATAGTTTTGTTTTATCCAAAGACGGAGCTGAAAGGAGACTCTTGGGCGTCACATGTGCTGATTGTCTTAACATAGTCACTTTAGTCACCCCTCTGCCAGGTTACCTTCCAAACCCCCCAATTTCTGAATCTGCACCTTTCTCTACATAATGGGAGAGAACTGGGGCAGATAACATTAGGAAAACTGATGTCAAGAAAGCTTAGAGACATCAGCAGTGGAGACATTAAAGACCAAACATCCCTTCCGTAATCATTAAGCATTCCTCTGCTTCACTGCACAAAGAATAAAACACTAAGAAAGAAAAGGAAGCTGCATGCTGTTGACGGAACGTGCAGGGAATTGGCAGGTGAAGAAAAAATAATGAGGCTATCTCAAGGAATATGAAAAGCAATCTCTCTCATTCTGAAGTTTGAAAGAGCAAAACTCGAAAGACTCGGGGCAGAGAGTGGGGTGCAAACACATTTCTCAGATGATGGTTGCCCCACTGCGCATGGCCTTCTCTGTTCAATTACAGATCACCCGAGGAAGAGAATCTCTTTACATCTCGAGTTCGCCAACATGGTTTTTGTTCTGACCAATTTACAAGATGGTTTTTAAGTGAAGGTTTCCGGTATACCTCCCTGATCCCAGCGAGTCCTGGGTGCCCAAGATCCCTTCTTTATAAGCTAAATGCTCAAGTGTTCTTCATCACAGCATGGAGTAGGAGGGTACTGAGTGCTCATGTTAACTCTTTGGCGTGCTGGACAGAAACAAATCCCCTGGACTGAAGGGGCTGAATTAGTGCCATGACATCCAAGATGACTTGGGAGAAGGAATGATGTGTGACTTGCTGAGCGTGTGCCATCCTTGCCTCAAAAACCCACTGCTGAGGCAATAAGGGCCTTGACCCTTGAGTTTCTCTCTTCTAGAGGCTTCCTCCAGACAGTTCCTTAAACCTTTATGAAGCAAACTATTGCAATACATGATCCTGCCAGGTGTGGTGTACAAGTCTTTAATCCCAGCATGTGGGGGACAGAGGCAGGCAGATCTCTGTGAGTTCAAGGCCAGCCTGATCGACAGAGCAGGCTCCAGGTCAGCCAGGGCTACATAGTGAAACCCTGTCTGAAAAACAAGACAAAACAAACAAAACCAAAACATAATCTTAGATGTATGATGAAGGGAAAATGTGTCCTTCCTTTCTTTCCTTCCTTCCTTCCTTCCTTCCTTCCTTCCTTTCTTCCCTCCTTCCCTCCCTCCCTTCCTCCCTCCCTCCCTCCCTTCCTCCCTCCCTTCTTCCTTCCTGATACATAAAAGGAAATAAAAAAAAGAAAGAGTAGGACTTGGTCATGCCTGGTGACAGGATATCTGGCCTGATATCACACATTCTGGACCTGAGAGGATATTTATTCCCTGAAGCTTAGCTGGGCAGGAAGAACAATCAACGCCAGTGCCTCTTTTTATTGGCCTCCAGGACAGGGTAGTGACCTAACACTTCACAGTCCGACTCTGGCAGATAATAAGCCTCATGTTTGAGAGGCAGCAGAGTTAGAGTCTCCTTAGGTGATGAGAGTCTGGGGTCCAAGCTCGGTGGAACTTCCCGTCTTCTGCCATCAGCATTCACTCACAGGTGGGGCTGCCCAGCTCCTCCTCACTGGGACCAGGAAGAGGAGTACAAGCTTTGGCGTTGCAGACCTATGACGTGTGGAACCTTGGACTCCAGCCCTTTCCTCCACCTCAGTGTTCTCTTAGGATCCTGGCCAAAGGGCCCCTCCCTGCTGGAAGCCAACCCTCACCCTGGGAGGTCTGCCAGCAGCTAGTTTTCCTAAATTGACCTTTGCTTCTCGCTGGCGGATAAACCTGGAGACCTCTGAAACCTGGCTAGAATTGAGGCTACTGTGTCAAAAATCCGCTGGGCTGAGTCTTCGCCAGCACAGCAGCTGTCTTGGCTCGTGGTTCATGTCTGCTGATGAAAAGACTTTGATTAAATCAAAGGCCTTCATCGTGTGGCTCAGCCATCCTAGCAATTCTTGGTGGTTTGGCCATACACAAACACGGTCCTAGCAGCTCCCTGCTCTTTCTGCATTTTGGAGTCTTTCTTTTTGAGAGTTCTCTCTGCCTCAGCCACTCACCCTCCTGGTCACACTGTAATCTTCTTGTTACTATAATAGTCACCAACCCTTTGATATCTCAGTTTTACTTCCCTAACTTTTGACTTTTCCTAAATGTCGATTTCAATAATGCTTTGGCCTTAGCCATTATTCTAGCCCATTGACCACCGTGCCTTTTCCCTGTCCCTTTTGGTTCTTTTCTCCTCCTGCTTAAGAAGTTCTGACAGTCACAGTCAGTACGCCAGAGTCATTGCTACGTATTCCTTTGCTTCATTCTCTCCTTTACGTTAACTTTGCAACATCAATCCTGAGGCTGGGAGACGGCTCAGTTGGTGAGGAAGGTGATTGCCAAAGCATGAAGGTCTGACGCTGGGTGTGATGGTTTCCATCTGCAATCCCAAGACTACGGGCTGGCAGAGACAGGTGGATCCCCAGATCTCCCTAGTTAGTACGTCTGGAGAGCTATAAGCTTCACATGCAGTGAGAGCTTGTCTCAGAAAATAAGGCAGAGAGTGACTGAAGAAAATACCTGATATCAATACCTGACCTCCATATACATGTGTACATGCTTACAAACACACACACACACCACACACACTTACACACACCACATCAGTGAAGGAAGAGGAGATAGAGGAGGAATAGACACTAGCTAAACCTAAGCTTCTACTGTAGGCGGAGTTTCTCTGTGTCTCAGTAGCTGCTACCAAATAACCATCAGAGACTTATTATTAATTATAAATGCTTGGCCAATAGCTCAGGCTGGTTACTAGCTAACTCTTACATTTTAAATTAACCCATATTTCTTAGCTACCCTCTGCCATGTGGCTGTACCTTCTTCATACACTGCATGTTCATCTTGCTTCTCTCTGTGTCTAGTCTCTCATGCCTCTCAGAATCATCTGTCTGGCTCCCCTGCCTACACCTCCTGCCTACCTATGGGCCAGCCAGCTCTTCTATTAAACCAGTCTGAAGGTGCCCTGGCAAAGACACAGTGGACACAAAAAGATTACGTAACAGTCCTCCTGTTGGTGCACAGCATCTGCCTGGAGAAAAGCACTGGAGTGGGATTGTCCCCACTGTAACTAAATTCATGACTGTAAGCATCAAATGGCCAGCTCATCTTATGGACTTTTTTTCTGATTGATCACTATACTTTACTAAGCTACTATGTCTCCCCTGCTCCTCTCACCCCAAGTTCTCAACAAACTTCCTTCCCCATGCTTGACCCCAGACAAATGCCTTCCTCTCCTAATTCCTTAAGAAAATAGAATCATGTAAAGAAACAGGTCTCCACTTCTCCCCTGGTAGGAGCTCTGCACAGCAGTGTCTGTGCTCGTATTCCCTGCCTCCTTCTAGAGACGAGCACCGAACAGCATGCCCACTGTCTTAATTAGGCATGTTAGTGCTGCAATAAAGCAACTTGGGAGTCAGCTCGCTTGCCCTAATCACAGTCCATGCTAAAGTCGAGGCAGCAACTCAAGGCAGGAACTGAAGTAGAGGTCATGAAGAGAATCTCATGGCTTGCTGTGGTGGGTGAGTTGGAATGCCCCCCACTCCCACTCATATATTTGGATGCTTAGTTACCAGGGAGCAGAACTCTCTGATAGGATTAGAAGGGTTAGGAGATGTGGCATTGTTGGAGGAAGTGTGTCACTGGGGGTGGGCTGTGAGATTTTCAAAAGCCCACACCCCACCCAGTGTTCTTCTCTTCCTCTTTCTCAGCCTGTGGGTCAAGATGTAGCTTTCTGCTACTGCTCCATCTCCATACATGCCCCTACTCTCCCCACCATAATGTTAATGGACTACATCTCTGCTACTAAGAAAACCTCCAACTAAATGCTTTCTTTTATTAAAGTTGTCTTGGTGATGATGTCTATTCACAACAAGACTAAAACAGTGACTAAGACACTTGCTTAGCCTGTGTTCTTATAGTGTATGACCACCAGTCCAGAGGTGGCACCATTTATAATGATCTAGGCTCATTCACATCAACCGCCAATCAAGAAAATGTACCACCGCCTTGCCTACAGGTCAATCTTATGAAGACTTTTTTCTTTTTCAGTTGAGAGTCTCTCTTTCCAGATATAGCTCTAGCTTGGGTCAAGTTGACATAAAACTAGCTAGCATACCTATTCAAGGGCCTCACTCCAAGAAATATCTTTTCCATGTCTTACATTATTTTTGTCTACTTACTAGACAGTTTCTGTAAGTCCTTTTTAACCATATTATTTCATTCATAAAGAACAAGTAACCCGTTTGATTCTGTCTTTGCTACTTTTAGTAATAAAACTTATGAGTTGCCTGTACTCGCTCTATCATCCACTTCTGTCATGGCTAGCCTACTTCTTACCCCCACGAGTCCCTTTGAACTGCTCTGTCCAACCATCACAATGATGATGACAGCAATAAATGTTCTCAGGAGCTTTTGGCATGGTTGTTCTCAAGCCCCTCCTCCCTCTGGCATACCTCCTTCATTTAACTTCTAAAATACCACACATTCTTGATTGACTTTATTCAGTCATGGTCATTTCTTATTTTTTCAATGAATCCATCTTTACCCTCAGACTTCTTAATATTGAAGGTTCTACAGTTTGGACCTGTTGGAGGAGGGAGCTTGTTGGTCCCGGCTGCTTAGTCCCAAAATAAACACACAGAAACCATATTATTTAAATCACTGCTTGGCCCATTAGTTCTATCTTCTTTTAGCTAACTCTTATATTAATTTAACCCATTTCTAGTAATCTGTGTATTGCCACATGGCTGTGGTTTACCAGCAAGATTCTAACCAGCTTCTGTCTCTGGTACTCCATGGCATCTCTCTCTGCTTCCTTTCTCCCAGCATTCAGCCTAACTTTCCCTGCCTACCTAAGTTTTGCCTTGCTATTAGTCCAAAGCAGTTTCTTTATTCATTAATGGTAATCACAGAGGGAACTCCCACATCACCTCACCTTTTCTGTTAAATAAAAAGGAAGGTTTTAACTTTAACATAGTAAAATTACATGTAACAAAACATGTATCAAACAAGAATTACAGTTACAATATTTATATCTACTTTATCTTTGATCCTAACTAGGGAAAACTGTAACTATAACTATAAATTCTTCAACTCCATCAAAGGCTCCAGAAGAATATAAAATTACCTAAGAAAACAGGAAGTGCATTGTAAGCAATTCTAAAACTTTAGAATTGACAGAGACATCTCGCTGCCTAGACAGTCACCCAAAGTTCTTCTGTACCATTGGGGCACCCATCTTCAGCCCACAGGTCCATAGTATTCAGCAGACTTTACCATGAAGCAGGAAATTTCAAAGACAGTTCTCCTATATTCGCAGTTTTCCAATCACTTTCTTTTGTATCCTGCAAAATGTCTTGCAGACTCTTTCATGAAGCAGGAACCCTGGAAGGATCATCTCACCTTTAGGGAAGTTTAGCAGTCATTTCTCTGTGGGTTCTACATGTCCAGTTTTTACAGCATACCATGAAGTAGTCCAGGCAAAAGCAGTTTCTTGCCTAAATGGCTAACCAACTCCATAAGGTATCTCTTCAATGCCCATCATCCTCTCGAAGTAGCTTGGTGCTGCCAGGAGCAAATGTGTCTCATTGTCATGAAAAGTCCTAAGTTCTTAAAACACTTTAAGTGCCGTATTCTGAAGGTCTCTGAAAGATTTGAAGAATACCTATTCATCTGAACTACATTTCTATACATCTAGAAAATTTAACAAACATGACTTGTTATAGCTTGACTATTATAGATTATTATCTATTAATCTTAATTTCTTAATTATACATTACATTTTTAAATGAACTACACAATCACAATACCTTAATCAAGAGCAGAAATACACATATAACAAGATTGACCTTAAATTTGTATCAGTAAACCAAGATCCATACCAATGCAAATCTCTATAGCATGGACCACTTTTCTATCTACACTTGCTTCCTTGGATCTCTCATCTAGTCTCCATTGGCTTTGTTCAAACTCTACCTGTGCTCTGTAGTTACCCTACTTTCTAGAGTGAATATCCAAGGGACTGAATCCTCCAAGTGCCTTTTCTCTTTCTATGATGGTAAATTGAAAGTTGAATATTGGTGCAAGTATGGTTCAACTTATTCTCTAGGACTTGGTAGTAAAGCACAGTTAAAACATACTGATGGAGACGACCGACTCAGAGGCGCCGGCAGACGACCGAGCAGAGGCGCCGGCAGACGACCTACGCAGGCGGGCAACGCAAGAAGCAGGCTGCGGCCGGGACCGGCGGAGACTGGCGTGGCGGCAGAGGATGCAGGCGGCAGGGACCAGCACACAACACTGAGAGCAGATCACCCCGCTACAACTAAATCAAAGAGGTAGGCCTTTGGTTGGCAAACGGGGTGCTGGGTCCTGTTCCTGAAGACGCTTCTGAGGGGTGAGAGGGATCTTGGCCCCCGCCTGGAGCCAGGAAACAGAGCGAGGGCAATTTGTAAGAGAAGCCTCGGGCCAGCAGAGAAACCTGATCCAATTTTAAAAGACTGATTAGATACCATCGATAGGAAGAGATGGGCAGGCGCCAAGGCAGAATTTCACCCAATAATCTAAAAAACAACATGAAAACACCAGAACCCAATGATCCTACAACAGAAGGACTTGAACACCCTAACACAGAAGAAGCGGAAAAAATTGACTTTATGAAAGCAATAGAGTCCCTTAAACAACATGTAAAAAACACCCTTATAGAAATGGATGAGAAGTATGAAAAAAAGTTTGAAAAAATGAGTAAATACGTACAGGAGACCCTGGGAAACCAAGAAAAAACGATCAAACAGGTAATGGAAACAGTTCAAGAATTGAAAACTGAAATGGAAACAAGGAAGAAAACACAAATTGAGGAACAGCTGGATATGGAAAATCTAGGTCAACGAGCAGAGCCTACAGAAACAAGCATAATCAATAGAATACAAGAGATAGAAGAAAGAATCTCATATTCTGAGGACACCATAGAGAAAATAAATGCACTGATCAAAGAAAACAGCAAAGTCAACAAATTCGCATCACAAAACATTCAAGAAATATGGGACACAATAAAAAGACCAAACCTAAGAATAATTGGGATAGAAGAAGGAGAAGAATCACAGCTCAAAGGCCCAGAAAATATTTTTAACAAAATTATGGAAGAAAACTTTCCCAACTTAAAGAAAGATATCCCTTTGAACATTCAAGAAGCATACAGAACACCAAACAGACTGGATCAAAGAAAAACATCCCCTCGCCATATAATAATCAAAACACAAAATATACAGGTTAAAGAAAGAATATTAAGAGCTGCAAAGGAAAAAGGCCAAGTAACCTATAAAGGTAAACCGATCAGACTTACACCTGACTTCTCTATGGAAACCATGAAAGCCAGAAGGTCCTGGATAGAGGTACTTCAAAAACTAAGAGACCATGGATGCAAACCCAAACTTCTATACCCAGCCAAGCTAGTGTTCACTATCAATGGAGAAAACAAGACATTCCAGGATAAAAACAAATTTAAACAGTACGCAGCCACAAATCCAGCCCTACAGAAAATAATAGAAGGAAAATCGCAACCCAAGGAATCCAACATTGCCAACACTGCATACAATAACTCAGGCATCTAGCGAACCTTCACCAGCACAACTCAAGAAGGGACACACACACAAACTCTACTGCCAAAAACAATAAGAATAACTGGAGTAAACAACCACTGGTCACTAATATCACTTAATATTAATGGTCTCAATTCACCTATAAAAAGGCACAGGCTGAGAGATTGGATACGAAAACAGGATCCAACATTCTGCTGTTTGCAAGAAACACATCTCAACCACAAAGACAGACATCTACTCAGAGTAAAAGGTTGGGAAAAGGTCTTTCAAGCAAATGGTCCTAATAAAAAAGCAGGTGTGGCCATACTAATTTCCAACAAAACTGACTTCAAACTAAAATCAATCAGAAGAGATCGAGATGGACACTTTATACTCATAACAGGAACAATTCATCAGGATGACATCTCAATCCTGAATATCTATGCCCCCAATATAAAAGCACCCACTTATATAAAAGAAATATTACTAGAACTCAAGGCAGACATCAAACCACACACACTAGTAGTAGGAGACTTCAACACACCTCTTTCTCCAATGGACAGGTCAATCAAACAGAAACCTAATAGAGAATTAAGAGAATTATTGGAGGTAATGAAGCAAATGGACTTAACAGACATCTATAGAACACTCTACCCAAATAGGAAAGAATATACCTTTTTCTCTGCAGCTCATGGAACCTTCTCAAAAATTGACCATATACTCGGAAACAAAGGAAACCTCCAAAGATACAAAAGAATATCAGTGTCCACCTGTGTCCTATCAGATCACCACGGATTAATGTTAGAAGGCAATAACAATGCTACCCCCAGAAAGCCGACAAACTCATGGAAACTGAACAATCAACTACTGAACCACACCTGGGTCAAGGAAGAAATTAAGAAAGAAATTAAAGTCTTCCTTGAATTTAATGAAAATAAAGAGACAACATACTCAAACCTATGGGACACGATGAAAGCAGTGCTAAGAGGAAAGTTCATAGCACTAAGTGCCCACTTAAAGAATACAGAGAAAGCATACATTGGGGACTTAACAGCACACCTGAAAGCTCTAGAAAAAAAAGAAGCAGTCGTGCCCAGGAGGAGTAGAAGACTGGAAATAATCAAACTGAGGGCGGAAATCAACAAAATAGAAACAGAGAAAACAATCCAAAGAATCAATGAATCAAAAAGTTGGTTCTTGGAGAAAATCAACAAGATTGACAAACCCCTATCCAAACTAATTAAACGACAGAGAGAGAACACGCAAATAAATAAGATCAGAAATGAAAAGGGGGACATAACCACAGACACAGAGGAAATTCAGAGAATCATTAGATCTTACTACAAAAGCCTGTATGCCACAAAATTGGAAAATACAAAAGAAATGGACACTTTTTTAGATAAGTACCATATACCAAAGCTAAACCAAGACCAGGTGAACGATCTAAACAGACCTGTTAGTCGTGAAGAATTAGAAACTGTTATCAAAAATCTCCCTTCGAAAAAAAGCCCAGGACCAGATGGCTTCAATGCAGAATTCTACCAGAACTTCCAAGAAGAGCTGATACCTATACTCCTTAAAGTATTTCACAATATAGAAACAGAAGAGTCATTGCCAAATTCCTTTTACGAAGCTACAGTTACTCTGATACCAAAACCACACAAAGACCCAACCAAGAAAGAGAATTACAGGCCTATCTCACTCATGAATATAGACGCAAAAATTCTCAATAAAATACTAGCAAACCGAATCCAAGAACACATTAGAAAAATTATCCATTATGATCAAGTAGGCTTTATCCCAGAGATGCAGGGCTGGTTCAACATACGAAAATCTATCAATGCAATTCATCATATAAATAAACTGAAAGAAAAAAACCATATGATCATTTCATTAGATGCTGAAAAAGCATTTGACAAAATTCAACACCCCTTTATGATAAAGGTCTTGGAGAGATTAGGGATACAAGGGTCATACCTAAATATAATAAAAGCTATTTACAGCAAGCCGACAGCTAACATTAAATTAAACGGAGAAAAACTCAAAGCCATCCCACTAAAATCAGGAACACGACAAGGATGTCCACTCTCTCCATACCTCTTCAATATAGTGCTTGAAGTTCTGGCAATAGCAGTAAGACAACATAAGGGGATCAAGGGGATTCGTATTGGAAAGGAAGAAGTTAAACTGTCATTATTTGCTGATGATATGATAGTATACATAAGCGACCCCAAAAACTCTACCAAAGAACTCCTACAGCTGATAAACACCTTTAGTAATGTGGCAGGATACAAGATCAACTCCAAAAAATCAGTTGCCTTCCTATACACTAAGGATAAAGAAACAGAGAGGGAAATCAGAGAAGCATCACCTTTCACGATCGCCACAAAGAGCATAAAATATCTTGGGGTAACCCTGACGAAGGAAGTGAAAGATCTATATGACAAGAACTTTAAGTCTTTGAAGAAAGAAATAGAAGAGGACACCAGAAAATGGAAGGATCTCCCTTGCTCTTGGATTGGGAGGATCAACATAGTAAAAATGGCAATTCTACCAAAAGCAATCTATAGATTCAATGCAATCCCCATCAAAATCCCATCAAAATTCTTCACAGATCTGGAGAAGACAATAATCAACTTTATATGGAAAAACAAAAAACCCAGGATAGCCAAAATAATCTTATACAATAAGGGAACGTCTGGAGGCATTACCATCCCTGACTTCAAACTCTATTACAGAGCTACAATAGTGAAAACAGCTTGGTATTGGCATAAAAACAGAGAAGTCGACCAATGGAATCGAATAGAAGACCCTGACTTTAACCCACAAACCTATGAGCACCTGATTTTCGATAAAGAAGCTAAAAGTATACAATGGAAAAAAGAGAGCATCTTTAACAAATTGTGCTGGCAAAACTGGATGTCAATCTGTAGAAGAATGAAAATAGATCCATATCTATCACCATGCACAAAACTCAAGTCCAAGTGGATTAAAGACCTCAATATCAAGCCGAACACACTGAACCCGATAGAAGAGAAAGTGGGAAGTACTCTACAACACGTGGGCACAGGAGACCACTTCCTGAGTACAACCCCAGCAGCACAGACAGTAAGGGCCTCATTGAATAAATGGGACCTCCTGAAACTGAGAAGCTTCTGTAAAGCAAAGGACACTGTCGCTAAGACAGAAAGGCAACCCACTGACTGGGAGAAGATCTTCACCAACCCTGCAACTGACAAAGGTCTGATCTCCAAAATATATAAAGAATTCAAGAAACTAGACCGTAAAAGGCTAAGCAACCCAATTATAAAATGGGGCACTGAGCTGAACAGAGATCTCTCAACAGAAGAAGTTCAAATGGCCAAAAGACACCTAAGGTCATGCTCAACTTCCTTAGCGATCAGGGAAATGCAAATCAAGACAACTTTAAGATACCATCTTACACCTGTCAGATTGGCTAAAATCAAAAACACCAATGATAGCCTTTGCTGGAGAGGTTGTGGAGAAAGGGGTACACTCATCCACTGCTGGTGGGAATGCAAACTTGTGCAACCACTCTGGAAAGCAGTGTGGAGGTTTCTCAGGAAATTCGGGATCAACCTACCACTGGACCCAGCAATACCACTCTTGGGAATATATCCAAAAGAGGCCTTATCTTACAACAAAAGTATATGCTCTACTATGTTCATAGCAGCATTGTTTGTAATAGCCAGAACCTGGAAACAACCTAGATGCCCTTCAATTGAAGAATGGATGAAGAAGGTATGGAATATATACATATTAGAGTACTACTCAGCAGTAAAAAACAAGGACTTCTTGAAGTTTGCAGGCAAATGGATGGAAATAGAAAGCACTATCCTGAGTGAGGTAAGCCAGACCCAAAAAGAGGAACAAGGGATGTACTCACTCATATTTGGTTTCTAGCCATAAATAAAGGACATTGAGCCTATAATTCGGGTTCTTAGAGAAGCTAAATAAGAAGGAGAACCCAAAGAAAAACATATAGGCATCCTCCTGAACATTAACCTTCATCAGGCAATGAAAGGAGACAGAGACAGAGACCCACATTGGAGCACCGGACTGAAACCTCAAGGTCCAAAGCAGAAGGAGAGAGAGCATGAGCAAGGAACTCAGGACCACGAGGGGTGCACCCACACACTGAGACAATGGGGATGTTCTATCGGGATCTCACCAAGGCCAGCTGGCCTGGGTCTGAAAAAGCCTGGGTTAAAACTGGTCTCGCTGAAAATAGTGGACAATGAGGACTACTGAGACCTCAAGAACAATGGCAATGGGTTTTGATCCTACTGCACGTATTGGCTTTGTGGGAGCCTAGGCAGTTTGGATGCTCACCTTACTAGACCTGGATGGAGGTGGGTGGTCCCTGAACCTCCCACAGGACAGGGAACCCTGTTTGCTCTTTGAGCTGACGAGGGAGGGGAACTTGATTGGGGGAGGGGGAGGGAAAGGGGAGGCGGCGGTGGGGAAGAGACAGAAGTCTTTAATAAATAAATAAATAAAAAAAGACCAAAAAAAAAAACAAACAAAAAAACAAAAAAAAAACATACTGATGTTAAAAAATGATTCATGCTTATCTAAAATTTAAATTTAACACATTTCCTGTGATTTTTATGTATTAAATATGGCAACCATGCTAGTATTAAGTCTTTGCCCTTCCTTAGGAAACATTACTCAACACACACAGCTGGGCACTCAAGGGATCTCTATACAAATGATGGGGTGTTTTCTCTAGGTCATGGTTCTGGTTTCCCAGTCCTTTGTCATTTGAATTCTCCTCATTCATCCCAGCTTCTAAGAGCTATGTCTCCAACTCAGCGAGAAAACCATGTTCTACCTGGGTACCCTCCTTCCTAAACACTTTACCACAGTCCAGAGGGGCACATAGGAAAGAAGACAAGGAAAGAATGGATGTACAATCATCTCATTCTCCTTCCATGGATCATAACTCTGAGTTGCCTCTTGTCTGAAGATGATGTAATTGTTCTTATAATTATGCATTCAAACCACAGAATTTTCTATGAGCCAGTATGTCATCCACCATATCCACAGATCATAATTTTTCAATTTCTTTTTCAATCTTTTTTATTTTAATTTATGTATAAGCCCCATGAAAGCAGAGTTTTACCTATTTTATGCATATTATGTCTCTAGTGCCAACTCGCCTGGCAGGTAATAGATACTCAATATAAATTTGTCAATTAAATTAATATAGTGTGATAATTAAGAGAGATTGTCTGGGCTTGAATGCTGGCTCTCTTACTTGCTAGATGTATTGCCAATGGTCTGAATTAAATTTCCTCGGGTTTGGTTCTCATTTTCATCAGTAACTGGATGTTGGAATAGTAACTACCTATGGAATTATAAAGATTGAATGAAGATAAACAGCTAAAAAGAATTTAATGGAGTACCTGACACCTAGTTGATTCTTCTTCTTTTAATTAGGCCACCACAGAAGTTTATTTCAGATGTAACAGTGTTGCAGGGAGACCGTTTGTTTGTCCCGGCTGCCCAGCCCCGAAATAATCACACAGAAACTGTATTGATTAAATCACTGCTTGGCCCATTAGCTATAGCATTATTGACTAACTCTTACATCTTAATTTAACCCATTTCTCTTAATCTGTGTATCACCAGAAGGTCATGGCCTACCAGCAAAATTTCAGTACATCTATCTGTGGTGGCAGATCCATGGTGTCTCTCGGACTCTTTCCTTCTCCCAGCATTCAGTTCTTTCTTCCCTGCCTACCTAAGTTCTGCCCTATCAACAGGCCAAGGCAGTTTCTTTATTCATTAATTACAGCACACAGAGGGTACTCCCACATCATAACAGCGCTATTAAAAGTGACAAGTTTAATTCTATTTTTTTACTTTTATTGGTTTTTTTGTGGATTTTACATCTTGCATTCCAGTTCTACTCATTTGCCTATCTCCTCACATCTGCATTTGCCCTCTGCCCTTGCAACCTCCCCTGAATCAAAACCAAATTTACATATACTATCATATCATCTGCAAATAATGAGAGCTTGACATCTGCTTTTCCAGTTTGTATCCCCATGATCTCCTTTTGTTGTTTTATTGCTCTAGCTAGAACTTTGAGTACTACATTGAGTGGACAGCCTTGTCTTGTTCCTGATTTTAGTGGAATTGCTTTTGATGTTGGCTGTTGGCTTGCTGTATATTGCCTTTATTATGTTTAGGTATGTTTCTTGTATCTATCCCTGATCTCCGTAAGACCTTTATCATGAAGGGATGTTGGATTTTTGTCAAAGGCTTTTTCAGCATCTAATGAGATGATCATGTGGATATTTTTCTTTCAGTTTCTTTATATGATGGATTACATGACAGATTTTTATATGTTGAACCATTCTTGCATTTCTGGGATGAAGCCTACTTGGTCATGGTGGATGATTTATTTTTTTTTTTTTGCGTGATGTATTCCTAGATTTATTTTGCCAGTATATTTGCATCAAAGTTCATGAGGGAGATTGGTTTGTAATTCTCTTTCTTAGTTGTGTCTTTGTGTGGTTTGGGTAACAGGGCAAGTGTAGCCTCATAAAAAATGTTTGGCAATATTCCTTCTGTTTCTATTGTGTGGAACAATTTGAGGAGTATCAGTATTAGCTCTTCTTTGAAATTCTGATTGAATTCTGCACTGAAACCCTCTGGCCCTGGGCCTTTTTTTGGTTGGAAGACTTTTTATAATTGCTTTTATTTCCTTATGGGCTATAGGCCTATTTAAATTGTTTATCTTGTCTTGGTTTAATTTTTATATGTGGTACCTATCCAGAAAGACCCAGGAATACCACTCTTGGGCATATACCCAAAGGATGCACAATCAAGCCACAGGGACATTTGCTCAACTATGTTCATAGCAGCATTATTTTTAATAGCCAGGACCTGGAAACATCCTAGATGCCCCTCAACCAAAGAATGGATGAAGAAAATGTGGTCCATTTATGCAATGGAATATTACTCAGTGGTTAAAAAAACCACAATGACATCTTCAAATTTACATGCAAATAGATGGAACTAGAAATAAAAACATCCTGAGTGAGGTAATGCAGACCCAGAAAGACAAACATGGTATGTACTTGTTCATAAGTGGATACTAGACGTAAAGCAAAGAATAACCAGGTTACAATTCACAGCCCCAGAGAAGCGAGGTAAAAATGAGGACCCTAAGAGGGACACATATGGAGGGCCCCAGGAAGGGGAAATAATTAAGATTTTCTGCTTAAACTGGGAAGAGAAGTAAATAGGAGGGGATGGGGGATAAGAACATGAGGGATGGAGATGGCCAAGTTGGGGGAGGGACAGAGAAAGAGAGCAATAAAAGAGATATCTTGGTAGTGGGAGCCACTATGGGGTTAGAGAGAAACCTGGTGCTAGAAAAATTCCCAGAAATTCACAAGAATGACCCCAGCTAAGACTCCTAGCAATAGTGGAGAGGGTACCTGAACTGGACTACCCCTATAATCAGATTAGTGATTACCCTAGTTGTCATCATAGAACCTACATCCAGTAACTGATGGAAGCAGATGCAGTGACCCACAGCCAAACACTGGGCTGAGCTCCAGGAGTCCAGCTGAAGAGAGGAAGGAGGGATCATATGAGCAAGGGGGGATCAAGATCATCATGGGGAAAACCACAGAGACAGCTGATCTGAGCTAGTGGGAGTTGACAGACTCTGGATTGACAACTAGGGAACCTACATGGGACCAAACTAGGTCCTTTGAATGTGGATGACAGTTATGTGGCTTGATCTGTTGGGATGGGGACTGGCTGGCCTTGTCCCTGGAACATGAACATTCATTATGGTGGGATACCTTGCTTAGCCTTAATACAGAGGGGAGAGCCTTGGTCCTGCCTCAACTTGGTATGCCAGACTTGGTTGACTCCCCAAGGGAGGCCTTACCCCCTCTGAGGAGTGGATGGGGGTAGAATGGGGGAAAGGTGTTGGGGGAGGGCTGGAAGAAGGGGAGGGAGGGGGAATTGGGGTTGATATGTAAAATGGGAAAAAAATTCTTAAATAAAAAAATGTAAGAGAAAAACCCCAAACCAAACAAAATCAACAAACAAAAATAAAAAAAGAAGAATCTTGTCATGGAAGCTGTAGTGCAGCTCACAGTTACCCCTCAGTCCGTTCATCTGTACTCACAAGGGTTCATGGCTGGAGCCATCAGTCTGGCTCGAGGCCTCTGGTTTCTGCTATGCCACTGATAATGCGCTCTCACCAGGCTCCTCTTGGACCACCCATTGCTGGCCTGTGTCATGGAGGTCCTGCTGGTGTGGCTCTGCAGGTTCGTCCACTTCACATCCTCCAGTTGTTTCATAAATTCAATGGATAAGTTTAATTCTTAATTGCACCAAGTAAATTTCCATGTCTGTATTTCTGAATCTGTTATTCCCATGAGTGAAGCCAGAGCTTTGCTTTTCTACACCACACACACTGTTTCCTGACAGTTCTCTTTGGAAAGAACTTTCAGCTCATGTCTGAAGGCCTTTGGAGCTTCTTCAGAACCCCTTCCCCACTGGCTTGTGGTGGTGCACGCCTTTAATCCCAGCACTCGGGAAGCAGAGACAGGTGGATAACTGTGAGTTTGAGGCCAGCCTGGTCTACAAGAGCGAGTTCCAGGACAGGCTCCAAAGCTACAGGGAAACCCTGTCTCAAAAAAACTAAAAGAAACAAATAAATAAAAAGTAAATAAAAAAAGAGCCCCTTCTCCAAGTGAAAACTAGTCCGGACAAAGCACAGATTGCACAGATTTGGATCCAATATGATGGACAGCTGGTGATCTTCCATTGGCTAGTACTGTCTTACCGCGTAGATCACTTTGTAAATGTTTTGTTTACTTTTAGGTGTATAGATATGGTGTCTGCATGTATGGATGACAAGTGCTGACTACCAACTGCTGCTATGTCGACCAGGAATTCTTGTGGAAATCACCATGAGGGCTGAAGATGAGGGTCAGTGATAATGCTCACACCATGCCAGGGCCTAAGTTCTGTTGTCATGACTACAAACCCTGCCCCCTCTGCTGATAAGACACAGTCTTTAAAACAAGCTAAGAATATATCATATGTCTCTCTATATATAATTATATCATGAAGGTCTTGACTTTAGACCATAGGTCTAACTGGTTCAAACAACTTTCAGAGTCTACTGACGTTCATAATAAATAAATATAATAATTATAATTTATGATTTTACTGGGGCATTAGGAATAAGGAATAAGAGTTTGAAACAGTCTTGTCACAAAACCACAATGTCTATTCAGTTCCTTTGAAATAATAAACTCTCACAATATGTCACCCTCCAGCTGCTCAACTGAGATTCAAGGAGCTATCTGAGCTCTGATGCCGCCTCATGCCTTAACCACGTGATCAGCACAAAAGTTTTCAAAATTTGATCTGTTTTCAGAAGTGGACCTTGGCATCCCCTGCTTCCCGATTACTGAAACTTGGTTCAGAGTTCACTCTTGTCCCAGCTAAGTCCTAACTCCTGTGGCGGCAAGACCTTCCTCAATAGTTTTGTGTTTGAATTCCCTGTCCTTTCTGGAGCCCAGAGGGCTGGGTCACCAAACAGCCTATGGAATTACCTGAGGTCACCGTGTGGTCCATGAGAACACCTGAGGAATCACCACCATGTGACCTATGGAAGTATCGATGCCCAGGGCTTAACATTTGTTGTGAACATTAAGATTTTTTCCCTTTTATTTGGGTCCTGGCTCCTGTGGCCCCTGAAAGAAGCGATTTAATGAATCATATTTTCACCAAGTCCCAGCCTTTAATCTAATAAAGAACACCCCCCAAAAACTTGGGAATTTATTCATGTGAAAATTCTTATAAAACTATAAAATCGAATCGTGTTATTGATCCTCTAATGAATCCCTTTTTTACAAAGAGAAAGTGATATGACGTTGGGACTATTTCAGGAAATCTCTAACCTTCCTTATTTGGGAATGTGCACTTTTCAATTCTTTTCTGGTTTAACTTCCATGCATAAGCTACTCTTATGCTTTAGGCTACATTATACTTTTATGTATGTTAAGGCAATCCCACATCCTTGCGTTGGTTAGCTTTTGCTATCACTTACTTGCTATGCTAGGGGTCAGTCCTGGGGCCTTGTGCATCTGAAGCAGGCCCTCCACCACTGAGCCACATCCCTCCACCTAGAATTTTACAAGTCACTTTCTTTTCTTATAGTTCTGTTACATACATGAGTTTCCCTCACACATTTTAGTAAGCGTGTGACTTTTTTTGTGTACACTTTCCTTTCTTTACGTTTCAATTTCAGGACTCAAAGCCACCATTCCAAATCCGCCCAGTGGTGGCTCTGAGAACCTGTCTGTTATTTCACCAGAATTCCACATCTTGCCACCTGTCAGGGCACTGCCAGAAGCAGTGTTTGCTCCTCCGCTTTATCCCTGGCCAATCTAAAATACACACCAGAAAGCAGCCATAAAAGCTGGGTGGTTTATTGACTTGTATATCTCCTTTGGAAGGGTTCTCCAGTGATGTGAGCCTGTTATTTTAAAACATTTATTTGTTAGGGCAATTTAAGACTATCGTCAAGTGTAGTCTTACGTGGTAGCTCAAAAACTAAGCTAGATAAAAGGTAATTGCTCTGTTGATGCTGGGATGAGAAGCGGAGACCGGAGCGCTCAGCGTTTCTCAGCCACTCATCTCTCGTCTGAACCCTCTCAGGGGTCTTGGGAGAAGCCTGAGTGTATCATTTCCATCTCACAGAGCCACTGAAAGTCAAGCTCAACTTCAATTCTGTTAGTTTTGTTTAACTTACATAGTGTAGTCCCTCATTATTTTTCCCTCAACAATTTTGTTTTCAAAATAATCAGTTAATTTTTCTGGTTTTTTGACTTGGAGTTTCCCACCCCCAGATTTCTAAAAATTATATGTTTGCTGCCAATTTAGATTTGTTGATAATAGATATTTTCTACGAATTACCGTTTCATGGTACAATTATATTTTCAAAGTTTAATTCACCTGATAGTTTATGTTCCCCTTAGTTTGATGATGTAAGGATTGTTTACTTCTGAGTCAGTTTGCTTACTGGTTAGTACAACTGTAGTTTTTCCTTTTAAAGTTATTAAATATCAAACAAAAATATTTGCTTAGTGTTTTGTACCTTGACTTTTATGCACGAACAAACATCTGCTACACACTTGAATGTATAACTTTTTAAATCCCTAAACATGTAGAGAACACCAGTTCTCTTCAAAGTCTCCCTGCAGAACCACCCACCCACTCCACCTCCCACCCTCCACCCCCTCCCACCCTCGAGTGATCTGTTCTCCATGTCTGTGGCACAACCAATGCCATGAACCTATCTGTGATTTATCCACCTGGGATATGAATGGAAGGTGGATAGTGAATTGACAAACATTTGCTCCCTAAAACCGCCATAGTGCACCCTCATGCCAGCTTGGACAGAGAGCCCTCCCTCCTCCTTCCTGCCTTCCAGTCTTCCTACTCCTCACCTCCATCCTTACCTCCCTTTCTCTTCCTTTCTAAACAGGCTTCACCATGCGGCTCGGGCTATCTCCAGACTCGGGATCCCCATCTCTGCCCTGTGAGCACTGAGACAGTAAGTGTGCGCTCACACCTACAGCTCTCTGAAAACAATTTCCTCCCCTTTTCTCTTTAAGAAGGTAGCTTTCCTTGGCAAACTTTCAGACAGCGTTCTGCACTATTCTGGCTTTCTGACTCCACAGGGATGTATGTTGCTGTGTGTTTCTCAGAGGGACATGTGGTCTGTCCACTCTTTGGTTCTGAATTCTTGTAGTCTATATCTGAGTTAAGTCATTTTTAAAAATTAATCAAAAATAACAGACTTAGTTGAAATACATAAAGTAACATTGTCTAAGGACAAGTTTGGGGTTTGCCTAAATTACCTATAGCAATAATGATTAAACTCATCATTGTTGCTATGGTCAATTGAGTCACACTTTGTTTAACAACTTTTTATGAAACTCACGTAAGCCACTCAATCCTTCTAACATAACATAATCCAAAGATCTACTACCTTGATACTTATATGCTAGGAGTGATAGCAGAAAAAAATATTTTTAAAGTCTTCATTTTATGTAATTATACCATTATGTTTCTATAAGAGTGGAAATGTTGTATGTACAGTAAAAACACTGCAGCTCATAACATTAATACAATGACCCTGAATCTGAGCTGTTTCAGGCTGCATCCAGTGTGACTCTGTGCACAGTGCAAGGTGCCCATGGTGTGTGGTCCACTGGTGTGATGTTGTGCACAGTGCAAGGTGTCCATGCCATGTGGCCCATTGGCATGACACTGTGCTCAATGCAAGATCCCCAAGGCATGTGGTCAGAACTAAGGCTATAGTGAAGTCACATGATTCAACCTGGACAAGTGCTACCACAAATGCCTCAGACTGATTACCCATTTAATCTGAATACATTCTCAGTCATTAGCCATTCAGAAAAGGCTAACTATTGCCAACTTTTTCCACAATGCCCATGTATGATTACTTAACTATATGCTGGGGTCATGACCCAGAGATTAAGAAGCCACTCTCTTTTCTCAGTCTCATTTCTTTCTGTTTGAGGAAAAGACTACATGACTGATGAATTTGATGAGAAGAAGGGCCTCTTCAGCTCTGCTTACTCTGTTTCTCCTGTTTGCTTCCAGGCTTCTCACAAGAAGCAGGCACTGCAGTTCCTTCTCTGCCGTATACTTAGGGACTGGTCCTGGCGGAGACTTGCACTTGTTCATCCTGCTCAAGACTGTGTGTCCATTATCTGATGAAGGGGTTGCAATAAAAATCTCACTGTAACCACAATTGTTTTCCAATATCTGTGCAATAACAACGGTGATGTTTGTGCTCTAAAAGACTTTTACGTCTCCCTCTCAATGGCCCTGAAATAAAGAAATAAAAACAATTGCTACTGTCCTCTAAAATCCCAGGATGTGTGTTATCATTCAAAGTGTGTGTATATAAAATGGTGGATATTCGTTTATACAAAACTATGAATGGTTTGAAAAATATTTTTTAAGACAGAGTTTTTCTATGTAGTCCCGGATGTCCTGGCATGTGCTCTGTAGTCGGCCAGGCTAACCTCAAACTCAGAAATCAGCTGCCTCTACCTCCCAAGTGCTGGATGAAAGAATTTAAGAATGATTTTGTCACTCCTTGTTTTCTCTTTGATTTCCGTGACCTTGAAACCCACCGCACTGGTAACATTATAATGTCCTGCTCCCAGCAAGAGCTAAAGGAGTTGATCTCATAATTGCCAGTGTGTTCTCACAGCCTCGTTGAGTGGCTCTTGTCATCAGAAGGGGCGATGGAGTCCTATCAGATTCAGCAGATTGAAGGCACTCACCTTAAGGCATTTGTGTGACAGTCACCTATTTTTAAATAATAACTGTGCCTCTGCCATTAAACAAAGCTGGGATCACTCTTCATCATGGGCTTATCCTTTAAAATCTCCTGTTAACTAACAGGGTTTATGGGCCATTTACTTCCTCAGTTTGACAAACTTGCTTTTATAACAGACAGTCCCAATCCATATACAAAACAGACATACGATGGGGCAAGAAACCTATGGTTACTTTTTAAACTCCTTTTTACTCTTCTGTTAATAACTCTGCTGTGCCAAGATTTTACACTATCCAACAGAGAAAGTGGAAGACCTATCCTTTGCTAGTTACAACACCAATGAAGAAATAGAGGCACGAGTAGATGGGAAAACTTCCTATGCTTGTGGAAGGCAATATTAATATTGTAAAAATGGTCATCCAACAAGAAACAACCTAGGATTAGGTACAATACCAAACAAAGTTTCTATTTCACAGAAATAGGAGGAAAATGATCCAAAGTTATTCTAGAAACACAAACTCCCCAACAAAGACAAAGCGATGCTGAGCAGTAAACACTGATGGAGGAATTACCTGATTTCAAGTTATATACTACAAGACTATAATAATAAAAGCAGCATAGATCTGACACAGAACTAGACCTGTCACACAGTGGACTGCTTTAGAGGACACGGATCCACACAACCACGCCATCTGATTTTTGACAAAAGTTCAATAAACACACACTGTAGGCAAAACAGTCTCTTCAAGGAATTATGCTAGAAAAAAATGGACACCCACTTGTAGAAGAATGAAACTAGTTCTGCCTCTCTTTTTTCCTCTATTTTTAATAATTTATTTAACTTTATTTTCTGTGCATTGGTATGAAGGTGTCAGAATATCCCTTGGGACTGGAGTTATAGACAGTTGTGAGCTGCCATGCGGGTGTTGGGAATTGAACCGGGTCCTCTGGAATTGCAGCCAGTGCTCTTACCTGCTGAGCCATCTTTCCAGCCCCCTACATCTTCCTCTCTTTCCATGTACAAAAATCAGCTTGACAGGGACCAAAGACTTCAATATAAAACCAAAATTGTGAAACAGTGGAAGAAAATTGAATGGCTATTCTACAACATAAAGACGTATGCAAGGAATTTCTAAACAGGACACTGGTAGTTCAGGAGGTAAAACCGACAATTGACAAATGACACTGTATGAGGTTTAAAAGTTTCTGTAAAGCAAAAGAAAGTGTCAGTCAAGTGAAGAGGTAGCCTGCAGAAATGAGAGAAAAAATGCCACCTGTGTATTGGACATAGAATTAATATTTAGAATATATACAAAGAGCTCAAGAAATTGAACATCAAGAAAATAGCCTAATCAAAAAAAGGGGTCTGGAACTGAATAGAGTTCTTCAAAAGAAGAAATAGTAAAGGTTAAACCACATTTGAAAGTGTCCAACAGTCTTAGCTTTGGGGATCTGCAAATTAAAATTATTTTGAGATGCCAATTCACCCTAGTCAGAATGGCAACTATGAAAAAATTCAGATACTTTGCTCACTGTTGGTGGGAGTGGAGATGCAGCCACTAGAGAAATCAGCAAAGAGGTTCCTCAGAAAGCTAGAACTATAAATACCATACAACTCGTCTAGACTGCTTCTGGGCATATACTTGAAAGATTCTATATCTTACTGCAGAGTTAGCTGCTCATGCATTTCACTGCTGCCCTTTTAATAATAGCTAGGAAGCCGAATCAGCCTAAACATCCATCAGCAAGCGAATGGTCCATGAAAGTGGGATACACATACACAATGGAATTTTATTCAGTTGTAAAGAAAAACAAAATTTTGGGATTTGTAGGTAAATGGATGGGATTGGAAAACTTACATTGTGTGAGGTAAGCCAAGCCCAGAGAGGCCAGCGTTGCTTATTCTTTCTTATTTGGGTCCTTGTTCTGAATCTTCAGTTTTAAACATTTAAGTTGAAGCACCTGTAGAAGTCAAGAAAATAGAAAATGGCCATTGTGGGGGTGATGCTTTAAGGAAGTGGGGAGAGCAGAACACGTGATATAAAAGTAGGGAGGGGAAATTCTGGAGGGTTGGAAGGTTAATGCAGAAATGGGTTACAAGGATAGGGGAGAGACAAAAAGGTGGGGAGGGAGGCTTAACCAAAGTGAAGGGTCTGGTTTTTTTTATTGTTTTTTTTTTTAAACCCACATAGAAGCCTGCTAGCTTGTTAGCCAATTAAAACCATTAACAAAATAATCAGAAAAAAACTGATCCACATGGCAGGATAATGCAACTCCTAGAAGCTATTATTGATCAAATAGAGATCCCAGTGCCAAGTGTGGGGAGATACTGCCTTCCGAGTCATTGGACAACAGAGAGGCTGAGAGGTCCCCCTAAAACAATCCATGCTCTTCCCATCCTCTTGGTTGTATACCAGAACTAGATAAGACTATTGTTGAAAGTGCAACATGGCTTTGTTGCAAGATATAGAGACAGCAAGCTCAAATGCAGCTTCCTTCCTGCTGGCTAGCTTTCATAGGCTCTGGCAGAGGCGAAGCAGATGTGGTCTAACCCAGTTGTGAACCCTACAAACTGCAAGTCAACCTGATCTACAAGATGTGCCCAGTGGTGTGGTAGTAGCGCAACCATTGTGTGAGAAACCAGACACTCTAGGAATCTGAGGCCCCCTCCACAGGAAACACATGCCTAGCAATCTAACTGGATCAAATCCCACAGCTGAGGTGGCTATAGGACCTAGAGGGGAGATCACTACTGTGGCTTAGCTAAACTGTTACAGCGCTAAACTGCTGTCTAAATATTTATGCTTTATAATAACCATATCCAAACTCTAATTCTCAAAGAAGCTGCTCCTCATAGTGAGCAGCAGTGGGTGCAGTTTCGTGACTTTTAAGAGAATAAATGGCCGCCCAATGCTCAGTCCTAAACAGGACGTCTAGACCACCAGTAAGGCTCACGGGGCATTGCTGTGTGGGTGTGGAAGGAATGGACGAGTCAAGAAAGAAGTGGGGGGGGGGGCTGCAAAGCCTATCTCCAGGACGTGACTCAGGCATTGCAAATGCAATCTCACGGCAGCCGGGTTGCTTGCACAAGATAGGGCCTGTTAGGCAATCAATAACGAACATGGTGGGGTCATGAGACTTTATCCATCTTTGTTGAACTATTGATAGACTCCAGGGGTGGGAAAGTCTTGTCTTCAGTTATAGACCAAATATTGATCCCAGCAGACTCCATTGTATAGTTTCAAATTAGTGACCACATGGATGGTCCTAGTTAAAAGTAGTGGATCATAAAAGAAAACAAAAATACATGAATATAGAAAAGGCAGCAGTTAGCTGGGTGGTGGTGGTGCACACCTTTAATCCCAGTATTTGGGAGGCAGAGGCAGGTGGGTCTCTGTGAGTTCAAGGCCAGCCTGGTCTATAAGAGCTAGTTCCAGGACAGGCTCCAAAGCTACAGGGAAACCCTGTCTTGAAAAACCGAGAGAGAGAGAGAGAGAGAGAGAGAGAGAGAGAGAGAGAGAGAGAG